>CBVK0100799756.1:0-10672 GCA_900067695.1 Picea abies
GGGATAGTGTTTCCTGCAACTTAGGTACAAGGTGGTATTGGCACTTTCCCTATGTGTTTCATTCGAATCCTCCCAGTTTCAAGTGATTACAATATGGTAGTTAGATCGGTTTTAACTTGGATTTTGCATCTTTTATGTCCTCGAGGCTATTGGAGGCTCCCCAGTAACCCACATTTTTGGTAAAGATTGCTCATGTATATATTGTGAAATATTCATACTCAAAGGAATCAATTTCTTAAAAAAAAAAAACAAAGGTTCCTCTACTTCATTGTGGATGCAGAGTAAAATGTGCAACCTTGCTGTCAGAATACATTTGCAACATCATGATCTGAGTAGTTCTCCAAATCTGTCAGTGAGTGCATCTGCTACATTGAATATTCTGGTTTTTGTGCAAGGGTAGGAAATGTCTATCCTATTAAAACAAACTATTTTTCTTGCCTTATAAAATGATACTTCCTTTTTATGGTCAATATGAGACATGCATGTGCTACTTATAAGTTGGTCACAAATATATCATGTAGATGTGTCCTTTCCAGCATGTAATCCTTCCAGTCTTTGCTAGTAAGTTTTTCTACTGTTTTGTTCACCCCCACCTTAGTTTATCTTTTAGACCAAAAGGAGGAAAAGATATCAAGTTCATTCCCCATTGTACCTGATGCCCTTTTTTTCTTTTGCTTCTGCTCTCATGAAACTAAATTTTACTTATCCTTAACTTCATCTAAGTTATTTTATTTGATTCCATTTCTGCTAAATTAAGGATGGTATCAAGTGGAATTCTTTCAGTAATTTCTTATTGTATCGGCTATTTTGTATGCGACTTTGATGCAGCTGCCTTATCAAGAAGGGGCATCTCTTGCAGACATCTTTGGTCATTTGGAAAAGCACAGGTTTGGTTCAGAAAATCAGATTAAACTGTTATTCTTTATTCAAGCTTAGTGGTAGTAAACTTTTTATAGCTTCTTTATTTTAATTGACTTGACAATATTTGACTTCAGAGAAAAAGCTGGTATTGCCGAATACAGCATCGGTCAGTCAACGTTGGAGACAATTTTCAATCATTTTGCAGCAAACCAGTAAGGAAGCCTAAGTTTCATCCTAGGCTTTTAATCTTTATGTAGTTTAAAAAGTCAGTGATAACTTGTGTAGTATCTAGCTGCAAACATTTTCAAGATGAAGATAGAATATGTGACCTTGCTACAAGTAGACGTTAATTTGATTTTTGACAACTAAGCAGGATAATGTGAGATATATGTAATATAGTGACCACCCCTTGAATGCCTCTGGATAGTGAAGACCTACATTAGACATAATCTGTACATTTCACGCCTTTATTGCATGACCAGATTTGCAACTCATTTCTTGGCATTTGGTGCCAATGCCTTTTAACAATAAAAAATTTGTAGCTTATGGAATTTCTGTCAATCCAGTTTCCCTACCTGCACTTCTTGTACTACTATTCAAAATAGAGATTGTCAGGTAAGGAAAGGGAAATTAGGTCAGGAACACAGCAATTGGTCTTTCACTTCATCCATAGTTAATATGTACATAAATGCCTCATTTACGTGAGGAGCTCCTGTACTCTATTTATGTATTTGGAGTATATTCTAATCAGGCACACATGCTATCTATAAGAATATAAAGGATAACCACTTACATTGCCTTGTTAGCGACGGTGCAAGCACATAATTCTACCCAAATGCAGTTTTTTTGGCTTCCAGGAATTATAAAGGAGAAATTATGTGGAAAATTTTGCAAGTGACCTTTATAGTTTTCAATGAAATCAAGGGCCATATTTATTTATTTTTGAAAAAATGCCTCGTATTTACAGAAAAATATTTACAAACATGAGATCAAAGGGTTAAAGGGTATATACAATGGAATTCATAACATCTTCCATAAAGCTACTAAAACTGAAATGATGTCTGAATATGCTAAGGAATCTAATGCCTGTGTGTCTTTTATTAAAAAGGCACCTTTAGCCAAATGCTGATGGCATACCTCGTCGCACCACTTGAATCAAAAGGAAGACAAAGGGCTACTCTATTGCTCTAAAACATACTTACACCTGATCTTCCAGAGGGAAAATAAGGCCAAGATTCGCAAGCACTGCCAGATCCCAAAGGAGGGGTGAACCAAAGTGCTGCAATCCCCAAACAAAGCAGCACACCAAGAATCCTGCCCTGAAGGAGAACTAAATAGTGGTCCTGAATATACTTCCAGCAACTCTTAGTGAATTGACACTCCCACAATTATGTTTCACCATCCTTGGATGGTGGCAAACAGGGCAAAGACCATGAGAGAGCCCACTCTTGGCCAACCTGGCCTTGGAGGGGATCCCATGGTAAATAGTGAGGCAGTGAAAAACTCACTTATAAGAAGCCAGTTAGACCAAACACTGTGAAGCCTACGCACCCATCTATCTTTTGGAACATCTGACACCCATCTCACATTGAGAACTGGAGTTGATGGGTGCTGCAAGTGCAACATCGAATACAGTGGCTAGGAATCATACTGCTGCAAAGACCGACCAAAACTACACCCCCAATCCCTCCAAAATGGCCTTGGCATCCCATTGTTCATTTTGAAGACGACCCTTTGGGGGATGAGCCCTATCAACTCCATAATCAATGGACGATCAGGAATGACCAATCCAAACCCCTGAGCCAGAGAATGTGAATCCTTCCAGGAATGTGTTGCTATGTCCCACATATCTCCCTAGAAGAAGATGCCCTTCCTTCACAACTTGCGAGCCTGAAAGTGAGGGATCTATTGGAGGCTGTCATTTATGGGGCTCGTTTTGGACACTTTATGCTCCACTTCGGGTGTTGTGGTTAGGAGCCCATATTCATTTTACCCAAAGAACCTTTTTCATTGACTAATGACCTTAATAAGGGTAGAGATTTTAGTTAATCGTTAAAATTTGACCAAAATCCACTCTTACAGTCTCTTATAGTGCTTTCTTTTTTTCATATATATCAATTACAAATTATCAGCTACAAGTGAAATGATTATAAGTCAAATCAGCAAGAGAATGAAAATAAAAGTTGTTTGTTGTGTGCATCAAATAGTCATAGTAACTAATCCATAGGTTTTGGGTTGATCAATTAAATCTTTGCATCAACATGGATTGTTGCCATGTTGAGTTGGTTGATGCAACCTCAACAAAGTGGTCTACGAAGGAGCTTCAAAGCTATTTTAATTTCGATTTAAGTTTTATATGAGTGCTAGTTTTTGAAAACCATCCTTGCTTTTAATCTCACTGTGATATAAATGGGATCGTATTGTATTGTTGGTAGAAGTTAATTCTTGTTTCTATGTAAGGATCTAAGTGCATAATTCTAAGTATGCATTGCCATTTTCAAGTTAAAAGCCTTGTATTACATGGGTTGTTGCCAAAAAAATTATGTTAAGAGTACATTATAGTATCTTGTAATGTGCATTGAGCTCTGATATTTAGAAGAAAAAACGTTATATGTTTCTGCTGGTGAAAAAGGTATTTTAAGGAGTTATTTATGAATTTGAATGAAATTATTGAAGTAGAAAAACTCCTTGCCAATTGCAACAAGTAAAATAAATATTAGAAAGGGGGACAAGTTTTGCTGAGGCCTCTTGTTCAACCAACATGTCCTTTGGTTGTCACTGGTTTTGCATACCACGGCTGAAACTCCTTGGTTTTTGGCCTCAAGGCTATATAAGTGAGGTGTTGAGACTCCTTTGGTTATCTTCAATGCCAGAAGTGCTAAACCTGAGTTGAAAGATAAGTTTAGGCTTAACAATGGTGGCAGAATGGTTTTGGATAGAGTTAAAGAGCTAGTGCTCGACTCTCTCTTGTTTAAGTTAGTCATTAGACCACTAAGGAATTGGTGGAAGGTTTTGAAGTGGAATGTTTTGAGGGCCTTCTATAATTATAAGCTCGTCGATGGTTATTAATGGTTTGCAAGGAGTCCAATTATAGATATTTGTCTAAATAGGATTTGGCATTTAAAGTCTAAACAAACCACTTGGCCAAGGACTTTTGAGGAGATTTTAGTTGAACCTATGGCCTTTTTGGCCTAGTCTCTTATTTTAGGAGCTGGCCTCACTGCTAGTCGTTGCCATATCTATCTTGGTATCTGTCACCCCAAATGCCCCTTTTGTGACAGGCTCGTGTCACTCTTTAACACCTTTTTTTTTTATTTTGTCCTTTGGCCAAGTCAACGTGGTTGTGGAAGTGGATTTCTTCTTTTAGTGCCAATCTCTCCCCAACCCCTTCTAAAAGATTGTTGTTCTAGGTGATAAATACTCTTGGCCTTTTAAGTTCATGTCATAAGTAACTTGTCATGTTTGAAATTATTTTTCTTATATGGAAAAAGGAAATAATAAGTGTTTTTAATCAAGCTTGTGTGGATGAGCTATTCTCATGGAGTGATAGAGTAGAAATCTATACATAATGAGCTGGTATCTCCTAGAAAAATCTTTAGTGTCCTTGGCCTCACCGTAGTAGTCACAAAGGAGTGCAAGCTTACCTTGCCAAAAAGCAGGTTGGTATGTGATGTAACACCACTTGTGTTGATACCACAAACCTTGTAGACATCCTCAAAGGCATTGAATGACAAGTTCCCCAATCTGGTTCTGGCGATTTTGGAAGCTGAGAAACCCTAGAGCAAGGAAATGGAAAATAGGAAGTTAATAGAGCAGGAAAATGGCAAATGGGAAGTTAGTGTACCTTACCTCTAGTCATTGAGTAAGGGTCGGGGAGGGTCACCATATAATGACAAGGATGATCTTTCTACTACTGTATTAATAGCCATAATTCCCTAATTTTTAATTATTATTATTTATTTTAATTTTAATTATTTTGACTTTTGTACCTACAAAGATGATGGTGGTATTAATATTTTTCTTATTGTGCCATGTGGTACTTTGCTCCATGGAATTTAATGGTGGTAGATAGTTAACAAGGCATGTATACCCTCAAGCTAATGCTGGTGGTGGCTTGTTCATTTTGCATGTTCTTTTGTTATATTCAATGTTATGTACATATTAATAGAGTTTTTAAAAGCTTAAATATAGAAAAAGTAAAAACAATAAGAGATGTTAATTCAAGTATAGAAAAAATAAAAACAATAAGATATGTTAATTCAAGTAGCTTAAAAACTATATGCTATAAGTAAAGTGTTAGTAAAGTGTTAGTGTGTATATTTGTATATATCTATGTATCTATCTGGTTTAGTTTCAA
This sequence comes from Picea abies, assembly GCA_900067695.1. Classification (NCBI taxonomy): domain Eukaryota; kingdom Viridiplantae; phylum Streptophyta; class Pinopsida; order Pinales; family Pinaceae; genus Picea; species Picea abies. The sequence goes on from CBVK0100799756.1 coordinate 5,219, forward strand.
GATAATTGATTACATATTTTCTTGTGAGTATAAAAAGAAAGCATTACTTAATACTTCTGAATATATAAATGATAAAAACATAGGATAGTTTTAGTTTCAAGATAATTGATTACATATTTTCTTGCGAGTATAAAAAGAAAACATTACTTAATACTTTTGAATATATAAATGATAAAAACATAGGATAGTTTAAATAGGCTATTTTAACTTCAAATTTGAGCAAATTGTTTTAAGTTTCATGTTTTGAGTCTCGAATTTATTGGGCATGCACTTTGTTGTTCAATTAGATTCTAAAATTTGTTGAATAAGAATCTTCAAGTATGAACCATGTAGTAAACGATATGAAGAAACATTTTAGCTTGAGTGGGCCTAATGGTTAAGAATATGTGTTTCCTCTTGAGAGGTCACAAGTTCAAATCCATAGGGGGGTAGGGTATGTATACCTCCGTAGACTTTACCAGTCAAATCGTTGGGCGGAGGGGGTCCCTTGTCCCATAAACAAGGGGGTCTCATACACCAATTAGGTGTCTAGCTTGGTTGTGACCTTAAAAATGGATTATTATTATTATTATGTATAAGATGTACTTTTTATTTGGTTAAAGTGAATTTTTAAAATTGCTATTATTAGAAGTTGTTTGAAAAAAAAATATATTTATTCAATGTAGAAGCATATAAATGTAATTTTTAAAGTTTAGTGGCAATACTAAATCATATCATTGACTTATTTAAAATTAATGTTAGAAATGTGTGCATTAGTTTGGAATTTTTAAATTTTTCTAGGTGTTACCACCCAAACCTTCATTTATTGTGATAAAGTCTTAAAGCACAGGCAAGGCTTTAAAGGAACTAAAAGGGACCACCCACTATCACCATAGTAGCACTCTCTCTCACTTTAAGCTAGTGCTCTTCCAACACAAGGGGGTGGGGATATCCCCCCTTAGTTTTTTCAAGGTCTTGCTTGTGTATTAGGATATTATCACACGTGAGGTTTGGGTGGTTACATTTTGGTGTCGTTGTTGGGGATAAAGTCTATTTCCCATATTTAGTAGAGATGGCTACAATGATGTGATGAGAAGACTTGTTTGAAGATTTAGCATTCTCATCTAGTGACTCTGTTGGTATTAAGAGATATGAATGAAGTGGTGAAATGATCCATGAAAAGGTGCAACATTTCATCTCCAAGAGGTGCCTCATCATCCAAAGGGTGTGACATCTCATGAAAAGGTGTCATATCATCATCAAGAAGCCCAAAACGCCACATACACACACACACACACACAGACACATACATATATCTCATCATCAAAAGGTGCAATGCCCCATCATCCAAGTGAAACATCCCATCACCAAAAGGTACCATCATCAATGGAAAGGTGCCATATCATCTCTCCAAGTGCAACATCTCAAGAAAGGGTCCAACGTCCTCTAGAGAAGATGGAACATCCCATCAACATGCGACATCCCATCATCAAGGAGCTCAAGGTCACACCCCATGTGTGTTATGGTGTCTCGTCAATGGAGTCAGGTCATCAAAAGGTTCAACGTCCTCCTAGGAGTGTAGAACAACATCTCTCGAGTGGTGGGGACTACCCCCATAAAGGTGTGCTAATAGCCCTTCAATATCCTCCAAAGGGTCAAGTGTCAACCAAGCATGTGGCTATGTTCAATCCATTGTTTGAGGAAGGGCTCATGTGGTCTAATGCATGTCTAATGCATCATAAGGACTTGAGGCAAGGTACAAAATCCAAACACAACATATAAAATGAATCATATCAATACAAAATCCATTAGATAGATCTCACAAAGTATCCTCTTAAAACTTCGTACTAACTTACAAAGTTATACAATTTGCCAAGTCTAGGTATGGGAGGATCATTATTTACCCCTATCAAGTGTGTCAACATTCATGCTAAGAATTATGTCCCAAGGAACCCATCAAGGAGTATGTGAAATGGTATGTGGTATGGATTGGGGTTTACTTCATGGGGTGGATGTCATTGACATGCAAGGCCATGTATGATAGATAGTCATCCTCATGAGTGCCTTTGTAGAGGGAGCACTTAGGCAATGAGGTACCCTTTCCTTGGCACTATGCCTTTCTAAACCCATGTTTTCTTTTTTCTTTATATCTTTAACCTTTTTTGGCTTTTGACATTTCATATGCTAAGTCCTTTTGTAAGATATGTGTTATCGCACAGTTTGTAGCTAAGTAAAAAAGGCTAAAGAATAGAGGCCAAACTGGCATAACAGGAACCTACCCCACCCAATGTCACCTCAATGGGGAGGTTTTTTCTATTTAGGGAGGTTAACCCAAGGGAGACGTCCCCGGTAACCTGGGGTTTTGAAGAGGCAAAGATATAAAGGTTAAGGTTAAAGTCCCTCCTCACAAGTTACCACCAAGGTCAGATAGTCGAGCTAATCAGCCATTAAATGAAGTGTATGCCCAGATGAGAACACCTGTCCAGAACAAGACAATAGCAAAATAATATATGCAGGCTATTATTCAGTGGGTTAGTACTTCATGAAATTATCTGACATCAATATATAAGCAATGAAACAACAGGTATTAATGACATCAACGTTTTATCAATATAGCAATGGAGAAGTATCAATTCATCAATAACTATTGAGATGATGTAATCAACAATGTATCTAATCAATCTTTTACTCAATAAATGCTTTCAATCATCATCTAATTGCTTATCATTCAAAGATGTTGTGTCAAGATGGAATAACCAAGTGTGACGTCAGCCTAGTTAAGGTTAGCTAGTTAGTTAGGGTTTCAAATTTTAAAGTTTTGAGAGTTGGTTTGAGCACTATAACTTCAACGTTGTGTGTCTAAGATCAATGCCTAAGGGTAGATGGAGTCATTTAAGGAGAGGGCGCAAGGTTGAAGGAATGATAGGCTAAAGACAAGAAGGAAGGGTTCTAGAGTGCTGCAATGGCAGGGCCCTAGAATCAAAACCCTAGGGGAAAGAGGCTCACTCTGGTGTTGCTTAAGTAAGGCCTCGTGCTCTTTCCTCCTTCTTTAGGTCAAACTTGGCAAAACGGCTAGCATATGAAAAGAGTTAAAACAAAAGGATCAGGTGAGGCAGAGTGTTGCAATGGCAAGGCTCTATCATTAAAACCCTAGAAGATGGATGGCCCTAGGTGTAGATAACCTAGGCCTGAGACGTCACCTCCTTCTTAACCTTTAAAAATCAAAGCTAGCTTAAAGGAAGAAGTGAGAAGAGTGTAGCAAAGGCTAGGCTCTTTCTTCCTTCTTCAATGGCTGAGAATTTCTCTCTAAGGGGACATGAAACAAGGACCTACTTGTGTGCTTGTCACCTAGGGTTTTAAAATCAACAAATTTATAAGTAAATGCAAGAATGTAAACCTACAACCATTCAATTAAGAAGTTTTGCAAGAAAAACACTTACATATCATGATGAAAAGCATATGCAAACCCTAGTTGTAAACCTTCCTTCAAGAGAAATGCCAAACATGCCAAGAAAATCCTTCCATCAACAAGTGCGCCTCACTTTAAAAGACCAAATACCCAAGTAGGGTGCAAAAATTAGACCTCCCAAGAGAGTGAGTTTCTGTTATGTTCAAATGAGGGAAAAGCATCCTCAATATATAGTGTATCATGACCTATAATTAAAATTAGGTCATTAAAAATAGCCGACAAGGCTACAAACCAAAATCATATTGTTTTTACATTAAATGCTAAGTAAAAGACCTAAATGAGAAAAAAGTGAGACGTCAAGCCCCTTTGAGGGAGACGTTAGGCCCTTTTGGGGCTAGTCCAACATCCAGAAGTCAAACGTTAGCCCTTCCTGGGCTCCTCCAAGCTGGCACACGTGGCAGTCGTCCTGTCAAACTGCCACACAGTCAAGGTGACGTCAAGGTCATCAAAGGGAAACGCTCCATCTGAGAAGGGTCAACCCCCTTGGGCTGGGCTTAGCCAAAGTGTCCTGGATGGAATGTCCTTCTTCTTCTCATGTGCAAGAGCTCAACCAATCATTGTCCTATCTCTGCCCCTGATGGGGTCCCATCAACCATCTGATGGGATCTTCAGCCCCATGGAGGTTCGAGTTAATCATCTCCCCATGTGTATCGGTCCAACTAGTCCCTGTCCATAGGGCATGGTCCTGCACATCAAAAACTTCACCCTCCATGGGCTCATTAGTCACAGGGATCATAGCAATGCCAATCACGTTTCATCATTAATTTTATCAAATATATGCATAAAACCCCTGATATATCATTCAATAGCTCAAAGATATTACAATGACCTACAATACAAAGCCGAAGAAAAAGACAAAATACCTTATTGGGCCAGGATCCATAAGAAAAGGAAAGTCTCCAGAGGATATCATCCAAGCCATGTAAAATGAGGTGATGTGGTCTAGGGATGTCCAGACATACGGGTAGAGTGAAAGACATGGATGTACGATATTACCTGTGGGTGCCTTTGTAGAAGGTGAGTTGTACCCATCATGGATGCAATTCTTTCCAAGCCCTTTATTGCCTTTATTCTTTCTTTTCTTTATTGTTTTTTCTTATTTATTTCAAAGTCTAACTAGAGGACACTGCCTTGGCATGGTGACCAGAGCTGACAGTGTTACCCATAAGCACTTTCACAGAGATGATAACGCTGACTCGTGATGAGGCCCCCTTTCCCTTGGCCATGCAACCAAAGGTCACTGCCCTGGCGTGGTAACCAGATAATGGCAATGTCATACTGCTAGGTACCCATGAAAATAATAGGCTGGCTCGTGATGAGACCCCCTATCCTCTTGGCTAGGTCTTGTTTTGTTATTTTTCTTCGGGTCCCTCTTCTTTCTTGCTCAGAGGCTTTTTATTGTCTTCTCGGGGATCCCTGGGCAAGGTGTCTCTATGTTTCATTTTTTATGGCTTTTATCTTTTACCAGTTGTTTTTACTTTTTGGGCCTTTAGCCCCTTCTTCCCACGAGATAAGGTGTAACCTCACAAACAGATCATCCTAATGTCCGAACTAGGGGAATGGGGTAGATCAGTGGGAGATAAGATGTAAAAGTGATGATATGATGGGAACGAACGATGGCTCTTCAGAAATCCCCTGGTGGCAAACCAAAACCTATGGGTACAAGCTTGCTAGTGTACCCTGTCAATCCCCCCAACCATGGTCAAGCGGGTAAATGTAAGATCCAAGCAGTTGTCAGAAACAAAAGGAATAAGATGCATATATCTAAAGGTTATAATGATAAAAAATAACACATACTATGATACCTGAACCAATTACCTCATGGAGCAAGAGTCTTCTCTGATACAAGTCCAAGCCGAAGGTGATGGGTGTTGTTGCTGCTAAGAAGACAAGTCTGATGAAGAAGAAGAAAGATGGGCCCTCCAGGGCCATGCTCAGGTCATTCCTGCTCTCGGTACTCCATGTCTAGGACCTGTGGGCCTTGAGACATGATCTCCTAGTTATCC
>CBVK0100799757.1:0-10672 GCA_900067695.1 Picea abies
CTCTTCCGATCTCACAAAGACAAGTCTTCTACACTACTCAGCACTCACAGGAACGCTTGAATATGACATGTGGATTATTGACAACAGACATTCTCGACATATGACAAGAGATCAAGCCAAACTCTCCAATCTAAATGAAAAGAAGACATCGTACAAGGTAGAGCTTAGAGACAAAAACACTTACCTAGTTGAAGGATTTGGTCAAGCCTCCGCCAAGTTGAAAACATGTAACAATGTTTATTTGAGCAATGTCTTATATGTACCTAGTTTAGAACAAAATATATCTTTCCTAGAAGACAAAGGAAACAAAATATATTTTGTATATGGAAAAGTGTTATATTGGCCTAGAGACTCCAGCATAGAAAATGCTAGAGTTATTGGAACTCATGAAGGAAGACTGTACAGACTACTAGAGAAAAATGATGAAGCCCCTGTACATGATGAAGTCAATCCCAATGAACTTTGGAATAGAAGTTATGCTCATATCAACTATCAAGAATTACCCTTCCTCAAAAATATGGTTGAAGGAATACCAGAATTATAGTCTACACATGAAGGAATTTGCAAAGGATGTGCTCTTGGAAAAAATATCAAGAAACCATTCCCAAGAAACAATACTAGATCTAAGGAGACTCTAGATGTAATACATTCATATTTTTGCGGTCCGATGCCAGTGAAATCTCTAGGAGGTTCTATTTACTATGTAATCTTCGTAGATGGTTACTCGAGAAAGACTTGGCTATATCTCTTGAAGAAAAAGGACGAAGTATTCAACAAGTTTCAAGAATTCAAGGCATAGATAGAGAACCTCACAAACAAGAAAATCAAGACTTTGAGAACAGATAATGGAGGAGAATATACATCCAAGAAATTTGTTGTATTTTGCAAATCGGCAGGGATTAGAAGGGAGATAATTGTTCCTCATAATCCTCAACAAAATGGTGTAGTAGAAAGGAAGAACATATCTATTGAAGAAACTATGAAGGAACTATTGAACAATCAAGGTTTATCTATGTATTTATTGGGAGAAGAATCCATGAAAACAATATATGTTCAGAATAGAAGTCCTCACCGCATATTGAAGGATATAACTCTAGAAGAATCCTTCTTAAGAAATAAACCTAATGTGGAGCACTTAAGAATCTTTGGATGCCCTCTTTACTTTCACATTCCCAAGGATAAAAGGAATAAATTAGAACCCTCAAGAAAGAAGGGCATATTCGTGGGATATAGTGAATCATCCAAGGATTATAGAATCTATATCCCAGAACAACATAAGATTGAAGTCAACAGAGAAGTGGCCTTCAATGAAAATATGGCTTTCAATAAATCCATAGAAGAAACTATAGAAGAAGAAGAGTATGAACAACCTATTGAAGAAAGCAAATGTCTTCCAAAAAGTCAGAATGAAGAAAAAGAACAACTTGATCATATGATGCAACTATGTGAGACCATTGATTCAGACACTATACCCAAAACAAAGAAACAACCATCTTGGCTTGAAGCTACCCTACAAGAAGAATAAAGACTCAAAGCCCCAAGTGGGACCTTCAGAAAAATTTAGAAGCCCAAGAGATTCTCCAACTATGCAGCTTATATGACAAAGATTCTAGACGAAGAAACTACCACGTTTGAAGAGGAAGTTCAGAAGAAACAATGGAAAGAAGCCATGACAGAAGAACACCAGTCCATCATGAAAAATGATGTATGGGAAATTGTGCCTAGACCTAAAGAAAAATCAGTAGTAACTTCAAAATGGGTCTATAAGATCAAACATGCAGTAGACGAAAGCGTGGACAAATATAAAGCAAGGTTTGTAGATAGAGGGTTCTCCTAGAAGGAGGGAGAATAATATGACGAAACATTTGCTCTTGTTGCCAGATATACTTCCATTAGAGCTATCATGTCTCTTGTCGCTTCCATGGGATGGAATTTACATCAGATGGATGTAAAGAAAACTTCCTCAATGGAGAAATCAAAGAAGAAGTATACATTGAACAACCTCAAGGGTTTGAAGTACAATCCAGAGACCCTCATGTTTTCAGACTAAAGAAGGATTTATATGGACTCAAGCAAGCTCCAATAGCTTGGTATGCTAGAATAAACAACTACCTAATGAAACTTGGTTTCTCAAAGAGTCATGTAGACCCAAATATTTACTACAAGGTTGTGAACAATGCAACTGTGATTCTATTGTTATATGTCGACAATTCTTGATAGGTGAAGAATCTCTCATCATCTAGTGTAAAAAGGAACTAGCTTCTGAGTTCGATATGAAATATCTTGGTCTCATGCATTATTACTTGGGACTAGAAGTATGGCAGAAACGTGGTGAAGTGTTCCTTGGATAGGGAAAGTATGCAATAAATATTCTTCAGAAGTTTGGAATGACGGATTTCAAATCCATGGACACTCCTATGACCACATATATAAGAAAAGTAAGAGATTCATATTTTGATCCAGTACACCCGTCCCTATATTGAAAATTGGTTGGGTCATTGATGTATTTATTAAACACTCGGCCAGACTTTTTTGTCGTAAACACATTAAGCCAATTCCAGGTGGAACCCAGACATGAGCATTGGATAGTTGCAAAGCATGTTCTAAGATATATTCGTTGGACACTAAACTATGGTTTAAGATATACCACATCTAGTAATATATAGCTTCATGGATTCATAGATTCTGAATGGGCAGGAAGTACCGAAGACAAAAGAAGTACTTCAAGGATGTGTTTTAGCTTGGGCTCCACTATGATATCTTGGGGAAGAAGGAAATAGAATTTTGTCACACTCAGCACAATAGAAGAAAAATATATCACATCATGTGAGGCATGCACAAAAGTAGTATGGTTGAGAAAGCTAATATCTGGATTATTTGATCAAGTTCAAGATTCAACCATAATACACTGTGACAATCAGAGCTATATAAGGCTATCATAACATCCAATGTTTCATGAACGGTCGAAACACATTGAGATAAAATACTACTTCATTCGAGATAAAGTCCAGGAAGGAGAAGTGAAGCTCCAGTATATTCCCATAGATGAGCAGACAATAGATATATTGACAAAGCCTCTGTCCAAAATAAATTTTACATGCTTCCAAGACAAATTGGGGATCCTGGAAATACCTCCCTTATCTAAAAGGAAAGAGACGATTCTCCAGGTTGGGAGGGAGCACTGACATATCATTGATTTGAGAACAATCATTTTCAAGTTCAAAAAATGGTCCAGGACGAGCAGGTCCTTTCCAATTCGGAAAGTGCTTTGAGATTTCTGACAGACGGGCATTTTCTAGTTCGGAAAATGTCCCAGATTGAACGGTCATTTTAGTAATGAAAATGGTTTGATGGATTGTTGATGTACCATACACAACGATTCCCCTTGTGGCCAATGTGGGGGAATGGTCTGGGACAATCTCTCTTCTTGACGGTCACTCTCAGTAGTGGTCAAGAAGACTAATCCGCCTTGTCGGACAGTCATTCTTTCGAAGCTCATAGTTGTGAGAAGTTTCGAAGAATGAACAGTTTTGGAGGTTGGTGCAGGATATTCATTTCCTTAGGAAATGGTCCAGATAGTCATTCCCTAGGGAAGATTCATTCTCTCCAGGTTGCACTTTGTTTAGTGTCGGAGGAATGGCCCAGATAGGTGAATGGTTTAGGTTAAAAAATAAAGGACAAGCATCCCCTAGGGCAGACTCATTCTCTCCAGGTTGCACTTTGTTTAGTGCCTGAAGAATGGCCCAGATAGGTGAATGGTCCAGGCTCAGAAATCAGGAAAGTTATTCTTCCTTGCTTGAGAAGAATAGTCCAGATAGCCCATCGTTGATGTTTTACTCTCTAAGGTAAGAAGCTCTTCCAGATCGCACATATGTGAGTGGAAGAATGGCCCAGATGACTCATTTTATATTATGATATTGTTTCTATGCAGGTTGATATTAGATGATATGCTACTGTAGTAGATATGTTCCACTGTTTGTCGTGGAGTGAGTAGTTGTGTACTACTATGGATAGAAACAGTTGTGTTCTATCAGTTGACATTGTACTAGTTATCATGGAGATTATCCAGTTGGATAATAATGACAGTGCTCGTGATTTAATTATCATGTGTGGCTATAATGATTATACTAGTTGAATGGTCTATTTGTTCTCAAGACCATTATCCGTTATACCTCCCTAGTTAGGAGGGAGTGTTGATATTATGGTAGCTACGGGAGGTATTAACCTGCATTTGTGACCTTTGACAAGATTAGAATATTTTGGAAGCAAGAAAAGAATTGAATATAACCCTATAAGAGATGTCGGCTAAAGGAGATAATTAATACTAAGTAATTAGCACCCAGAACGAGAAGTCAACCCTAGAAGTCTGGCATAAGTAGTATAAATATAGGAGGTCAGTCTTCACTTTAGCCAAAATTCTTAGAATTGCAGAAGCACACTTGTGCGCAATGCAGTTGACCAGTTTTGTGCGCAAGCCTTGGAGGAGCTACTGCCGCCAATTCTGAAGTCTATAGTTTCGATCTTTCTGGGTTGGACTCTCTTATCAGTCTTGGTTATCTTTGCTTGGTGCATTAGCCTTGATTGGCTATTGATTTGCTACCAGAATTCTTCTCTCTATCAAGGTCAAGGTGCTCAGGGGTGGCATTGGTGCCTATTGTTGGGTGACAATATTGCTATATTTTCTATGGTTAAATGAGCACATCCAATATTCTAACATCCACGACCCCACTCATCATCACCTCATTTGGGTGAATATATATATGAAGGATATTGTATATATTTTATTTATTTAATATTTTATAATTTTTTCAAACTCTTATATGTAAACTTCACATTTAGTACTTAGGAAATACACATCTTCTTCACATTAAACTTAATTTAAAAAAATGAAACTTTTATAAATTCATCTTTAAAAGTGTATTTTTATGACAACATAATATATTTCTTTATTTTTTATTTTTTATTATTGTTGTTAATAATAATAATAATGTAAAGCTCGAGTGTTTATAATGGTTAAGAAAATTTATTTCCTCCTAAAAAATGACAAGTTCAAATTCAAAGGGGTAGGGTATGTATACCTCTATAGACATATAAAAAAACATTAGAATGTTAAACAAATTTTATGTTTCATTGAATACAAGTTATGTTTGGTTTACTACATGTTATGAGATTTTTAAAACATTAGTAAAGATGGTTGAAGATAGGATTCCCTCCTAGAAAGTTATATCTGAACTAGAACAAACATAACTAGCACAACCACACATAACTAGCACAACCACAATAATTGTGGTTGATGAACCTTGATAAGAGTATTTCATTTACAAACCCTAATTAGGGTCTATGCTAGAATTAGGGTTTGTAAATGAAATAGATTAGGCCTTCATCAACCACAATTATTGTGGTTGTGCTATTGTTTTACATAAAACAATCTATATTAATCATATCATCTAGTTTATAATGTGAAATGTGAAATTTTATTTTTTTAATATTTTACTTTTATTTCTTAAATTTATATTAATAACATTCATATTCATATTTATCTCTCAGGTTTTGTTTCTTTTATTTCTTAAATTTATATTAATAACTTTCATATTTTTATTTGTCTCAATGGTTTTTTTTTTTTTTTTCTTAAATTTATATTAATATTGTTCATATTCTTATTTATCTCTCAATGGTTTTTGTTTCTTTTCAAGTATTATCTGGTCATTGTTGTGTTCTGTAGTGGTGTTGTGTTTTATGAGTTGCTGGATTGAAAGGGAGCCTTAGTGTTTCTTAAAAGAAATGGCTTTGCTCCCTGTTCACATATTCGTGTTTATTATTCTCATAAAAGTTTTGGGGTTATGTTTCTCCTACCAGTGTTTTAAGTGTTGAAAAAAAATAAGATAATTATAATCTAAATAATATTAATTATCTTTAGGTTTTTGGATTGGTCTTTGTATTCAGTTAAATATGCATTGCATTCATCCATTTTTTTCCAATTATTTGAGTTTATGTGTCTTCTAGGGGTTTATATCCATAAAATTAAAATTAAAAATAAGTTTTTAAAAATAGAACTATAATACTGAATTACTTTATTCAATATTTAAATCTAAATTTTGCACCTCGTAATATCATCTTATCAATTAGCGTTTGGTAGTAATATTTAAAATTTTCACCTGGTAATATCATCTTATTTTTTGCACTTATCAATAGTGTCAACATTTGTTTTTTTTTTTTCAATTATTTTTATCATCAGAGGCTACAACCGATTTTTCAAGACTAGCCATTACTTGGATTAGTGGAATTGTTGATTACTACCCATCACTTGGATTACTGGAATTGGGTTCGTGATCATATGCCCATCACAAACCCTTACATTACCATGCTTGGATTGCGTTTTAGGACACCTAGAATCCTCATTACCAGGCAACCAATCCACTCATGCCACTGTTTTCAAATTTTCATTCTTGTTTTCTATATGCACTGAGGACAGTGCCAAAATAAGGGGGAGGGGATGTAAGACCCTGGGTTTAGAGCCCCCATATTAAATAATGTATTGTTACATTGATGAGAGGCCAGAGTGCCCAAACAATTATGAAAAGGCCAGTGTGCCTAAGAAATGTAATGTTTTGATCATTATTAATAATAAATACATCATTGGATGCTAGACGAACAAGGACTAGAGTTATAGGGGGCTATGATTCCACAAGAGAGGGGGCTTGAAGAGATAAGTGTTTATTCCTATTTTAATTACCCTTTTTGTATAAGGAAGGGGATCGGTTATGTGAGATTCTTGGGAAGGAAAGGAGGTTCTTGATTTCCCCACAAAAATACTTAAACCCATCCCTGGTCTAATTGTGGGGTTGGTCATTGGTTGGGGGTGTTTGGTCATGGGACTGATGGCTTTTTCACTGATTTCATGTACGTTCCTTCATTTCCCTCATGCACTTTCATGCACCCACTTATCCATCCATTGATCCATCCTCACTTGCGTCTTGGCTTGGAAAGGGAAAGGAACTGCTAAGAATTAGCCACGGGATAGTTGGATTTAATGGTCGCTGGTGCAATCTAGCCGTGACCTAGGGCCTGGATGTCTGAGATGCGTTGGCCTATGGCCTATTTTTCTCACAACTGTGAGTCCTGATATTTCCAGCATCGAGATTCCAGACTAGCTGTGCTGGAGGCCCCAAAATAAAAGGAGAGGGACTGCTTGAGGGACTACGTGGTAGAGAAGGGTGGAGGTCCATTCTCTTGGGGTGGTACAGGATGGGTACAAGAGAGCTGGGTACTTGGATTGTTGTGGGTGTTGGGAAACTTGTGAGAGCTTGAGAGATGAATGATTTGGGAACCCAAGTACACTATGGAACCGTCCTTGTGGATTCATAGCCCTGGCTCGGGGGTGACACTGTTGTTGAGATTTGGAGAAGTGGTGTCTATGGTTGGGTGGAACGTCCTTGGTATGCATCCAGTTGGTGTCACCTTTTTATAAAAATAAGTTCTCTTTGTTATGGTATCATTTACATGTATATGAATTTATTTCCACTGTATATTTAATTATTGTTTAATTGAATCTTTAGATTATGCATGCTTGTTGGATATTTTTGTGCATGTCATTAAAGTCTTTTCTTTTATGCATCCTTAAATTTTAAAAAGGTATCAATAAGAGAAAGAAGTCCAAGGGTGGGCTTGAAGGTAGCATGCCTCGGCCTGTAGGTGGCTGGGGATGTTACATAATGGTATCATAGCTTCTGGTTGAAACATCGGGCCGGTATGGGATGGGTCTATTGGTCAGAGTCTCGAGGTCGAGATCAAACTATGACTATGGAGTTGAAAAGCTCAGAAGGAATGGCATTGCAGAAACTACATAGGAGATAGAGACTCGTGTAAGGGGTTCGAAGGATCGTGACCGTTCTCTTTGAATTCAGGAGCGATCTCCACTATAGGATCGGGAGAGATCCAGGATCATTGGATCAAAGGACAGGTGAATAGGGGTAGGCCGATGAAAAGTAAGTAAGGGTTAAGGTCACAACTATCAGATCCCATTGGAGATTGAGATCAATGGAAAGGAGGCATTGTGGGGAACCAAGTTGCATGAGAGATAATTTCCCAAGGCAGTCCCACAATCCAAACCATGGTTTCCACAAGGGGTTACGTGTTAGCGTTAGGAGAATTGTGGGGAGAAAAGAAGATTATTGCAAACCACCGATGCGTGGCCCCTCAAATTGAAAGGCATGTGATGATGTGACATGTTAGGGCTTAAACATCGAAGCTTCGTATATCCAAAGTAGATCCTGACTATTTTTCACCAAGAGGTATGTGTCAATAGATCGATAACTTTGGAGAAATATGTTCAAGAGGTTTTCAGTTGAGATTTGAAACTCCCGAAGCCCAGAGAGCCGGAGAGCTGAAGTAAATCTCGATCATCCGATCATTTGAAAAAGATCTCAGTCACCAGATCGTCAGGAGTAAATCTCAAGCATCAGATCGTTTGAGGTGAATCTGGGCCATCTAATCCAGAAGAGACGTGGCATAAATTTGTGGAGTTTAGGTGAAGGCCCGAAGTAAGCCTCAATTTTTTTATTCAAGAGGACATCTGGCAGAATCTCGTGTACTTCAAGGGGTTTGAATTTTGAGATTTTCGAAACCCAAAGACCCAAAACGATCTTATTCATTAATATGTTGAGAGCCACACATCACTAGATCCACGGATTTAGATAAAATCCAGTGGGGCTAGATAAGTTTTGAAATTTGAGATTTTTGAAGTCCGAAGACCCGAAGTAAGCCTCAATCGTTAGATTAAGGAGGACATGTGGTGCAGATCTGTGGACTCTAGGTGAAGAGCTGAAGTGAATCTTAGTCGTTCGTTCTAGGAGGACACATGGCAAAAGATTGACTAGTTCGGGAATGTAGAGTTCGAAAGAATTGGAAGTGTACTAGTATGGAAACTCCCGAAGCCCTAAAGCCCAAATAGTCAAATGGTGGATCAAACTCAAAACAAGAGGAAGAAGGCAGGTGCCATGAAAGAAGGGATGATCGTGGAAGAGTTGGTTATTATAGAAGTGATAGAAGAGCTCATGGACACCACTAACCTCCTTACTCAGAAATAAAGTTTTATGCATTAGAAGATCCCATAAGCAGTCCAGAGGTGTCTTCTGTCAGACACCAAAGAAGGAAACAAGAGATAAATAGTTTGCAAGAAGAGATGAGGAAGCTCAAGCCACCTTCCTTTGAGGGTGAAAGAGAAAGGGAAGATGATGCTGAAGCATGGTTTCTTGGGATCATGAGATATTTTTAGTTTCATAACTATTCGTCCAACCTAGAAGCCAGGATTGCCACCTACCATTTACACGGGAAAGTTGCAATGTAGTGGGATGAGCTAAAGCAAGTGAAACATGTTAATGAAAGTAGGATCACTTCGAAGCAGTTCAAGAAGTACTTCCAGAAGGAGTACCTCTCAGAGAATTTATATCACAAGAAAATGCAGGAGTTATTTTAACTCCGATTGGGAAGCATGACTATGGAAGAATACGAGAAGAATTTATTGGTATTTTTAAAGTATGCCAGGTTCATTGGTGATGAGAAAGTGAAAATACAAATATTTCTAAGTGGACTGCCAGCCTTTATAAGGAAAATATCAAGTATGATGAGCCCAAAACCTTGACTGAAGCCATCAGGAAGGCTAAACACCTGTATGAGCAAGGCCAGGGAAGAGAATCTCTACAAAAATATTGGAAGGACAAGAAGAATGAGAAGTCCGATCAGAGGAGGAAAGGATTCAAACCTTCCTTTAATAGGAATGAGCCTAATAGAAATCATCAAGATGAATATGTTAAGGGGGATTTCAAGAAAGAAGATTCCTTTGGAAAAAGGGGAAGACCACCAATCCAATGTTGGGGATGCAAGGAAGATCACCTATACAAGGATTTCCCACATAGAAAGGACAAAGGGAAGACTTTTCACAACATCCAAGAGGATACAACAATCGAAGATATGGGAAGAATCTATGTAGCTTTAAATGATCAACAAGCAGAGTACCAATCCAATATGATCGAGGTGGAAGGTAAGATCATAAATAAACCAGTTTCTATTTTGATTGATTCACGAGCAAGTCATTTCTACATTGATCCTAAGATACTGGATAGATTACATTTGGAGAAAAGTAAACTTGTAAAATCAAGTTTGGTTCAGTTAGCCATTGGAACCAAAAGAAGAATCCATGATATGGTCAGAAGTTGTTCCATAAGTATTAATGGCATGAATACTAGTATTGATCTAAATATCATACCATTGGGGTCTTATGATATTCTGATTGGAATGGATTTGTTGGACAAGCATCATGTTGTCCTAGATTGTCATAATAAGACATTTACATGTCTTGATGGAAATGGAAAACAAAGCAATGTGAAAGGAGTTCCAAGACCCATCTCTATAAGGGAGATTTCATCCTTACATCTAAAAAGTTGTTTTAGGAAGTGATGTCAATTGTATGCAACTCATGTGGAAGATCCAGATAATACACAGGGGCCAAGACTCGAAGATTTCTCAGTACTACATGAATTTGAAGATGTATTCCAAGAAATACACATATTTCCACCAAGAAGGGAGATAGATTTTGTTAAGCCCTAATATTGGTTCATTACCCATTAATTGGGGCATATTATATTAGTAATGTTATTTTATTTATGTTGGCTTT
>CBVK0100799758.1:0-10672 GCA_900067695.1 Picea abies
CAATAACAAAATAATAATAATGATTAACCCACAATGGGGATTTAATCCAATAATAAGAATGCTCTTCGCAGTTACATTATTTCAACATTATGAACGCATTCATTTCTATCATTCCAAGCTATGGGAAGAGAAAGCCAAAGATTTATTTTATGAAATTTGTCATAATGTTGTGGTTGTTGTTCATATAGCCCTGTATGGCCACCCACCTCCCCGAATTTCAGATAAGATTATGGGAAACCTGGGTAATCTAGAAGATTGGTTTATTGAGGATAACTTCTCATACATTAGATTTTTTGGGTGCTCGGTTCCTCCTCATGCTCTCCCACAATTTTTACCTGAAAGGTTGGTATGCATAGAAGTGGCTTACCAGACAGTGACATGAGGCATTATCAAGGAGATGAAGGCAGCTCAGAAAATGGTTTGGCAAACTTTCCCTATTCAGGTTGGCATATTTTCATTATTGGATTTCGATCACTCCAAAGTTGAGGCTGCAACCCTTGAGGATGTCAAATTGGTTGACATCGAGTTCAAGAGACACGATCCATGTAAGATAGTGGAAAACCACCTAGACCAGTTCAACATGAAGCGGTATATGCATGAAAAATAATCGTACGATGAAATATTCAGGGGAGTTAGATCTTATGAGGAAGTTCAGGATATATTCCAAACCCTGCCCCTAGATCAACAAGCTTGTTTTCTCATATTTCAAAAACACTGGTGAAATAGTCTGCCAAAGGTACTACAAGGAGAGTCAATAACCACTCCCCCTTCACAGGAAGCCATACCTACAGGTTCTGAATCAAGTCACTCTGGTAGGCACAAAGTTGAAGGGACCTCAAAGAGCTTAGAGGTGTTAACACATGAATTAGAAGCCTCATTGTCATGCCAGCTAAGCCCCTAGGCACTAGCTCAACTCAAATATTTCCTAAAGAAGAGTCAAGAGGTTCTTCCTTCAACACCAACTACTCTTGATGGAACCTCAAATACAATAGAGCATCAACATTCCACAAAGATTTCTACTCCCATTACATCTCTAACCCCAACATAATCCATCTTCGGAAATCCAAATTCCAAAATTGTTTTTGTAGGTGATCTTACTCCCATATCGAACGAAGATATTCCTCCTTCGGATTTCATTTTTAGTAAGAAACGAAAAGCCATCATGAAAAGGGAATCACTCTAGAAATATGGACTGATAATTAAAAGGAAGAAAATGGTGCATGATGGGAATGACCGAGAGGATTCAAAATTTGCAAAGGAAGTTGCAGGTTCATTAAGTGATTTTTCCACGACCAATCAATGGTCTGTGGACAATTTGACCGAATAGATGTGACAAAAGTGCCTATTGGTAGAGCACTTGCAAAATAAGATAAATACCACTAAGAAAACTATCAAGAACATAATGAGTCAAGAATTCGAGCAAATCAGAGCTCATGATCAACAACAATTTCAACAGTTTCAGGCCAACCTTGACGAACTGCAAAAAATTTCACAAACCAACCAGGGTATGGTCACTCAACGTGATGAATTGATATAACAATTTCAAGCTATATAGAACCTCGCCTAAGGTACCTCAATAGACATCTCGACCTTCCAAACTCAAGCATTGTAAATAAATTAGAAGCTGGAAGCTTCCCAACAATACCTTTATCTGAAGGTAGATGCCATCCAAAAGTGATATCCGGTCGTAGAAATTTCTCTAAAGGACATTTATGTTAAGGAAAAAGAGGCCCACTCAACCCATTCTAAGTTTCAGGAAGTCCTTATATTGATGTAGAAAGGCAATGTCCCTGATTTTCCTCTTCTTTCTCATTCTGAACAATTAAAAGGTGAGATGGCCTTAAAGGCTTGGGAAAAAAATCTGGAAAAGAGAAAAAGATTTTCCAGAGAAGTCGGGGAATCTTGTCTAGAAGTGTTGTCCTCATTAAATAAAGGGTTGATTAATTTTGGGGGAAGTAATATATCATAAGCCCTGGGGAAAATTGATATAGAAATGAACCAACAGAATTCCAGAAAGAGAAAAGAAGAAACTCTTACAACCATTCAAGAAATGAGCCAGATTGATCTTCTTAAAATCAATAAATGGGTAGTGAATCCTAGCTCACAGTTCTAGGCCACAACTCAAGAAGTGAAAAGGATCCAAGAAAAGATGCCTCAGATAGAAAGGAAATTATTCACTTTCGAGGTAAATGAAAACATTGAGCCCTCAAGGTTTGTGATGAAATTGTTGGATAGATGCAACCAATGTGTTGAACATGGAAACACAAGCATAGTTGGGAGCAAGTAAGAAGTCGTGCATAATGCCCTTTCCTTTTTCCTTCCCCAACTTTCACCTTCCAACATTCACTTATCTCATTTACCCACATTCTAATATCCACTTATCCCCACTTCATCATCATACACTTGTTCCATTATCATTCTTTCCACGGACGTTTACTTTTTCCTGTGCCTGTTATCCATTCCCTGACGATCCATGCAGTGCTATTCATTTGATTATCCTTCCCCCCTGAGCTCAACTATGGTTCATTGCACTACTGAAAATATTTGGAGGGATAGATGGCAACAAAACTAAAACAATCAAGACAATATGCTGAATTATTAAGTTTTCCTATATGGCATCTGTATTCATCCTAAAAGACTAAGGAGAAGAAGCGTTTCTTCCAGTAGATGAAGAGAGAGAGAGGATAACGCGAACAAAGCTCATCAAATTTTACACATTGTTGTTTTATTCAGATATATGCTATTTTAATTAAATATTGTAAGAAGTCCAACCATTTTCAGTTGTGAAAGATTTTGTATAAGTACATAGATTCAAGGTCTATTCATGGTTGCTTCTTGCTGGATGTAATAGAGAAACTCTCTTTTTTGAGTATTAATACAAGTGCAGACAAAGATTCTAATTTTCGTTCAGTTTGAGTTATGTGTTTCCTCTGTATTTTCATTTCTCTAAATGTATTTATCTAATTCCTTGAAAAGAAATTGATTAAAATTTGGTATTACAACTATTATGATCATATTAAACCAACATTTCATTAAATAAGCCATTTTTCCTCTTTATTTACTATGAGTAAGACAAGACCTGCACGTTGTGTGAATTATTGCATTTCATATCTTGTTCAAGGGTGTGTTATCTACTTTTCTTTCACTCCAAACAAGGTGAGACTCATCTTCAATTGATGCCTATATTTGTTTAACAATTTTATAACTTTCTTTCACACCATTTGATATTACAATTTTGACTCAGATAATGGAATACAACCTCTGTCATGTCCTGTTATTAATTTCATTGAAAGATCATTTCTTATGGAACTAAAGGTAGGAAAAGAACTCTTTTAAAATATTATATTTAAACACTCGTGATGTCTGAAATTACTCTTTGAGGCTTAATATTAATCTTGGGAACAACAAATAGGTCTTGAAGAACCCATTGCACAAACAATTTTCATCCATCTTCTCTCCTACAAAACCATACAACCCTCTTATGGTTTCCAAAAAAATCATACGACCTACCTTTCTGAGAGGTTATAGCACTTGGCACTTGGTCATTGGGGATAAAAAGAGGAAAAGAGTGTACAAACTCCTTCAGCGCACCTCTAATAAGCTTCATATTTCATTTTCGAGCATTTTGACTTTTTGGCCCTAGGGTTTCTAGGGTTTCACTAATTTCTGTAGAAAATTCAGAATTAGGGTTTCTGCAACTCTTTGAAGAAGATATTCAACTTACCAGTGTTCTCCTATATTTCAAAGGCTTATTGTTGGCAGTCATATGTCCAACAAAACCTAAAGTGCTAGCCTAGCCTAGCCATTAGGTTTTCTAGCCCAGTTGACAAGGGTTTGTGAAGAATCCAAAATTATGATGAACATAATAATGATGGAAGAAAAGCTTTATGGATCAAGAAAAATCAGTTCCTGGAAGTCAATACTTCTACCTTTGATAATACTTCCTACCAATGATAATACTTGGTCAATTGACAGTGGTGCCTGCAGACACATTACTAGTTTTAGACATGATGCCAGATATAATGTAAAAGGATTTGGAACTTCTACCTTCCAACTAGATTCAAATATGCATCTTCAATTAAAATAAGTACTATATGTACCTAGAATGAAGAGCAACCTTGTCTCCATTTTTACCTTGGAAGACAAAGGCTATAAGGTTACCTTCTCAGAAGGAATAGTTCTTGCATGGCACAAAGACTCACATATAAATTCTTCCAAAGTAATTGGTGTCCAAGAAAACAGCTTGTACAAATTAACCATCAGACCAGTCCAAGCCCTGTTACATGACACTATCAGCTTAAGTGAGCTATGGCATAGGAGACTTTCTCACATTCATTATATATCTCTCCCAGCTCTAGGGAAAATGGTAACAAGTCTTCCAAAGATATAGATTCAACATAAAGGTGTTTTCAAAGGTTGTGCTCTTGGCAAAAGTGTTAAAGGATCCTTCTTGAGCAGTGACAATATATCCAAGAAAATCTTGGACTTGATACATTTATATGTGTGTGGGAAAATGAATGTTGCATCTCTGAATGGGTACTTGTACTATGTACTCTTCATAGATGATCACTCTCAGAAAAAATTTATTTACTTCCTGAAGAACAAGGATGGAGTCCTTACAAAATTTCAAGAATTCAAAGCTTAGGTTGAGGACCTAACCGGAAGAAATATCAAGGTACTAAGATCAGATAATGGAGGAGAATACACCTCCAAATATTTCAACAATTTTTGTATTGAAGCAAAGATCAAGAGGGTATTCACAGTTCCTTACAACCCTCAACCAAATGGGGTTGCAGAAAGGAAAAACAAAACTATTATCGAGGCTACCAAAGAAATGATACATGATCATAGTATACCTATGACTCTATGGAAAGAAGCATGTATGAAAACAGTGCATGTTAAAAACAAGATTCCTCATCAGATATTGAAGAACATTACTCCAAAAGAAGCCTTCACCGGAGTGAAGCTTGAGATTGGAAATTTTAGAATATTTGGGTGTACAATATAGTTTCATGTACCCAAAGAAAAGAGATCCAAGATAGACCCTTGAGGGAGAAAGGGCACATTTGTAAGATACAGTGAATCCTCAAAGGCATATTGAAACTATATTCTTTGTCAAAGACAAATTGAAATAAAATTATATGTTACTTTTGAAGGAGAAATAACCTTCCAAAGATCCAGAGAATCTCAGATGGAAATCGATAGTGAGACAATGCCTTCTCCCACTTCAACTGTTTAGAGGGAGACATATATTATACCAATTGATCCAGTTGTTCTAGTTGATCCAATTGCTCCAATTGACATTCCCAAATATATTACAATTGGACATAAAAGGCCTGCTTGGGCCCGACAAAATATACAGGAAGAAGAGGGACATAATTCCCCTCAAGGAACAACAAAAGAGAGAAAGAGACCAAATATATTCTCAAGATACATTTCATCCATGGCCCACATCATTTACTCTGAACCATCTTGTCATGGAGAAGCTTCAGGTGAACAAGTATGGAAAGATTCCATGACAAAAGAATATTAGTCTATATTGAAAAATTATTTATGGGATATTGTTCCAAGACCAGAGGGAAAGTCTATAGTGACTTCCAAATGGATTTATAAAATCAAGCATGCAGCTGATGGGAGCATCAAAAAATAAAAAGCGATATTTGTAGCCAGAGGGTTCTCGCAAGTAGAGGGAGTTGATTATGATGAGACTTTTGCTCCAGTATCCCGATACACTTCCATCTGTTCTATCATTGCACTAGTTGCTTCCATGGGTTGGAAGCTACATCCGATGGATGTAAAGACAACCTTTCTCAATGGTGAAATTAAGGAAGAATTTTATATCAAGAAACCAAAAAGATTCCTCATACACAACAAAATATCTGTTGTGTGAAGGTTGAAGAAATCCCTATATGGACTAAAGCAAGCACCATGTGCTTGGTATGAGAAAATTGATTTATTTCTGATGAGTTTGGGTTTCAGCAAAAGTGTTGCTGATCCAAACCTATATTATCACATTGATGGAAATGAGTGCTTGATCTTGGTCCTATATGTGGACGAATGTTTCCTCACCAGTTCATAGAGACTCATTGTTGAATGTAAGAAAGCATTGACTGCTAAATTTGAAATGAAGGATTTAGGCTTGATGCATTACTTCTCGGGACTAGAATTATGGCATAGGATAGATGAGATTTTCCTGAGTCAAGGAAAATATACTGTGGAGATATTGAAAAAGTTCGGTATGATAGAATGAAAAACCATTCCTACACCAATGGTGATGGATTTGAAGAAGATGAGTGATATCGATTCAGGAGAGATTGATCCACACTTGTACAGACAATTGATTGGATCATTGATGTATCTGGTTAACATCGGACTAGATATATGCTATGCAGTGAATGTGCTTAGCCAGTTTATAAGCCAACCGAAATAGACTCACTGGATAGTAGCAAAACATGTATTGATATAATTACAAGGTATAGTTGGTTACTGCCTAAGATATGACTCCAGTGTAGACTTGAGACTGTAGGGATATGCCGATGCAGATTGGGCAGGGAGCGCAGTGGATAGGAAAAGCACCTTCGATTGTTGCTTTACTTTGGGGTCTGCCATGGTTTCCTGGTGTAGCAAAAAATAGAGCTCATTGGAATTGAGTACCACAGAGGCAAAGTAAATTGCATTGAGTGTAGCAGTCCACAAAGCAGTGTGGATTCACAAACTTCTGACTTATTTATTCGATCATGAGATGAATCTTACTACTATTCATTTTGATAACCAGATTTGTGTGAAGCTCTATGGGAACCTCGTGTTTCATGATAGATCGTAACACATCGAGATAAAAAATCATTATATCATAGACATGATGCAGAGGACAACAGTACACATTCCTTCCCATGAGAAGATCGTAGATATCTTCACCAAACTGCTTGCCAAAATGAAGTTTGAGTATTTCTGTGAGAGACTTGTCCTGGTGGATAATGCCTCCCTAGATGAGAGGGAGTGTTTATGATTACAGCTGCATGTGACATCCTCCAGGACACAGACCTAAGAGAGAGCCCCTGATTTGGGTGTGTGGTTCCTATCTGAGACAAAATCGGGACGTTGTGCTAGCGTCCTCCTTGCAGAGAGTTGATATGATACTCCAAATGATTCTCCTATGTAATGTAGTGAGAAAGAAGATATGTTGAGTTGGATGTGCCTGTGGCTAAGAATAGGTGAACTTTTGGAAAATCCCATGAGCTGGGTGCATCATTATGAGAAAAATATGAAACGATGTATTAGCCTCCTCTGAGTAGAGAGTTGAGATGATGAAATTTAGATGACTCTCTTGTGTAATGTAGTGAGAAAGAATATCTAATGAGTTGGATGTGCCTGTGGATGAGTCTAGGTGAACATGATCCTAGTGGTTGAGAACTAGTGAGTGTGGTTCTCCTATGAGACACAGTGAGATAGAAATGTGTACATCCCTGTGGCTGAGCACAGATGGATGTGCCCCTAGTGGCTGAGCGCTAGTGGGTGTATGAGATCCCTTGCTATATTTTTCAAGATTCAAACTTACTTATAACCCTAATTGTAATGTAAAGGGTACAAGTCATCCCCACCTTAATATAAAAGGTAATTGATGTAAAAGATAGTTAATATGGTAATTATTAATTATATTGTGAGTTATTGAGGTTGACCCTATTGTGCCAATAGACACAACTATTGATAAGTTCATTCTAATATAAGTAAAGGTAAATTCCCCATTGAGGAAACACAACACAAGTGTGAGTTTTGAAATTTCAGCAAGTACTTATTTCTTGGGAAAAGTGTGCACCTCTCTTGGGCGCTAGTCTTCTAGGGTTTGTGAGCACCCTTTTGTGTGCTAGTATTCTATGGTGGTAGAGGTCTTTCTCTTGAAGAATATAGAAAAGGATTGGATAGGGTTTTTTCCCTTGTTGATAAGGGTTTCCCATGATACTTCTTGTGTACTTGTGCATGGGGTTTCTTCTTGTGATCTTGGTTGCTACAAAAAATTGTCTATGGTTTAAGTAAAATGCTAAAAATGGAATGAACTTCATGCTTAATCCTAGCTTATTTAAAAATAAATAGTTTCCAGACTCACCATTCAGAGGAAGAACAATTAGGTGTTGCAAAGTTTTGAGGCCACAAGATGTGCGCCCAAGGATCCCATAACCTTGGAGATATAAGCTCAGGAGAGATAACAACCTAAGTCTTCAAGGAGAAAAGACTTGGAAAATTTCCTAAGTCTGAATGTTTTCTTGTTCAAAAGAAACACACAAAAAGGGGGGCAGAGGTATCATATACCTATGAAACTTAAGCTCAATAAAGATAGATATTTTTTTTTTCAGTGCAGGAGGAGTGCACAAAGAGTAATTTGAGATCCCATTCACTGGGTTAAAACCAAGCTTAGGAGGGCCAACGACCTTATTCCCCTAAAGAGAAGAATTTGAAGAAGTGATGGTGGATATTATGTGGGATATCAAGGAAGAAATGAAAGTCATTGGATCTAAGAGATAGTTGTCTAGAGTAAGGTGGGACCTCACATCGGTGTTAGAACACTTTAGTGAAACCAAAGCAGAAGTACGAAGTCCTAGGACTCCTGAAGGCCAAGATCAGGTAAACCATCCCGACTATCGATCAAATCGACAGGTGTTAGCTGGACAGAAGGTTCATCAAGTGGATACTTCAGGAGAAAAGGGAGGATTAAATGTGCGTCAAGGTGCCTGGATGCCCAAAGGCCGAAATACCATCAACCATCGATTCAAATAGTACACGTGGAGGGTCGACATCCATCCCATTTCACTGATGTTCGAGAAAGGAGGTGTAGAGATCTGACAACGGGAGAACTGTTGAAGCATGAAGGTGGAGTTCTACGTCAATCGTTTATCTATGAAGGGGTTGTAGACCATTGATCATTCCTGGGGGTTAAGTGCTTCATCGCTTCACTACTTCAGTGAACTCAAAGACCCTATTCATTGGAAACCCCCAAATTGTAAAGGCCCGAAGCCCCAAATTGGAAGAAAGACTGTAGGTAAGCCCATGGTTTTTAGGCATGGGCCACACAAAGGAATCACCTGGTTAAGAAGAGCCTATGAGAGAGCCAATTTTGGACCGAAATCAACAGAAATGACCTTTGGAAAGTAACCAAAATAGGTCTAGATGGACCTAGAGAGCTAATCCATCTCCTGTAAGTTTGATATCCTTAGACTAGGAGGTCAGTGGACCTTAGGTGAGGGTGGGAATATGCACCAAGTGGTATCAGAGCCATAATTTAATCTCTTTGTGAAGAAATATTAGCGTCATGCCTCCAATAAAATGCAGGGACAAACTCGTAGCGAATCAAACAATGGAGGAGGAAATGAGGAGAATCTGTGCAAGGCTAGATGCCATGGAAACTACACAAAGAAGAGCAATAGATGTAGGTGACATTAGTGAGGTTGAAAGTGAAG
This sequence comes from Picea abies, assembly GCA_900067695.1. Taxonomy (NCBI): domain Eukaryota; kingdom Viridiplantae; phylum Streptophyta; class Pinopsida; order Pinales; family Pinaceae; genus Picea; species Picea abies. The sequence continues at coordinate 9,450 of CBVK0100799758.1, forward strand.
AAGTGGAAGCTGAAGGAGATGAAGGAGAAGATGTTGCAAAATAACGCTTATTGAGAGCTGTTGTAAAAATGGGAGACAGAGCAAAAATGGAAATCCCAATGTATGAGTAATTTGGATGTGGAAGAGTTGTTGGATTGGATAAGAGCCTTGGACAAATAATTTGAATATGAAGAGGTTGATGATGAGAAGAAGGTAAAATATGTTGTCACAGGGTTAAAAGGGCATGCAACACTGTGGTGGGATGAACTGTGGGCTGATAGAAGAAGCAAAGGAAAACATAAAATTAAAAGATGGGACAAAATGGTTGCCAATATAAAGACTAAATTCATACCCAAGGACTACCAAATAAATCTATTTAGGAGGTTTCTTTACCTGAGACAGAAGGGTTTGACAGTAAAAGATTATACAAAAGAGTTCTATAGGCTTAACATCAGATCTAGTCACCGTGAAAGTGATGAAGAGAAGGTTTTCAGATACATTAATGGCTCGAGATATGAAATCTAGGATGAAATTAGCATGGTGACTATGAGGACAATTGAAGATTCTTATCAGGATTCCCTGAAAGAAGAAGAGAATTTGGCCAGGAACCAAAGACAATGAGGTAGAGGAAAAATCCCACACAGAGGTAAGGGAATTTTCCATGACAAGACTCAGAAGCCTAAAGTTGAGACTAGAAAGTTTCACAGTCATACATAGAGAGGAGGAAGTTCCCAAGGGAGAAAATATGGTGGCATGAATTATTTTCCTCGAGGAAGAAGAAGAGACAAAGGAGGATAAATAAGATGATATTCCCATGGGAAAATAGCACATATATATTGGGAATTCCCAGAGAAAAAGAAAGAGGGAGGAGAAGCTCACATTTCTAAAGCGCATAGAAGGAATGTTGAAGCAGAAGCTGTTGAAGATGGAAGATCCCTCATGATGAGTAAAATTCTTTTGAAACTAGAGAAAGAGGAGGAAGCACTAGTACAGAGAAACAATCTGTTTAGGACTTCTTACAAGACCAAGGATAGAGTTTGCAAGGTGATTATAGACAGTGGAAGCACTGACAATTTTGTGTCCACAGAGATTGTTGGATCATGTTGTCATTGATTTCAATGGTTTGATTGATTGATGTCATTGATTAATGTCAAGTGATTGATTGGTATCAAAGGATTGATTGATTGATGATTGATGTAATATAATATGTATTTTCCTTGATGCGAATGCATAGATGAAGATGG
>CBVK0100799759.1:0-10672 GCA_900067695.1 Picea abies
TTTTAAATTGTACTTGATACTAATTCACCCCCCTCTCAGTATCAACATGTTCTTCAAACCCCACCCACCCTCTTCCTTTAGCCAAGCTATAATATTCCACTTGACCGAGGGATTTCTCTCTTTCTTTCTTTCTTGACCATAGGAATTTAAAACTAGTTTTCTTGATCTTATCTAGACCTTCTTTGGGAGTATATTACTCCATTGAATGTCAAAAACCTAAAATAGCCTCCAAGATTGACTTTACTAAGGTCAACATCCCTCCCATAAAAAGTTATATGTTAAACCAATTATTTATCCTTGCTTCCACATTTTCAAGCAATCATTCCTAATCTTTTTTTCCATGACCATTTGTCTTTAAGAGAAAACATGTGTATTTAAAACCATGTTGGTGTTGGTTGTGGAGCCTGATTATCTTCTTGATTCAGAGGTCCTTCCTTTCCACCAAAACAGTGATGATCCTTGCATAATGGCTTGGGATCATTACACTCCGCGGTCCTATTTTTCTAACAGTTGAAAGTTTAAAAGATTGAAAGGAAACATCCTTGCCAATCCATGTTCATCTTCTTGGTCTAGACCATGAAAATAAATTATGGATTTTTTAACATTTATTTCCATTACTATAGTTGTACCATAAATATTCAAAAATTGTAATATCTTCTTTACTTCCTCATATTCATTACCACTTGAGAGAAATAAAACATTATCAAAAAATAAAAAATTTGTTAAAGAGACATTCCTACCAATTCTAACACCTAAGATAATCCCTACTATTTTAGCAGCCATAATAGCTCTACTTAGATCTTCAACAACTAATAAGAAAAGAGGAGGGGATGCCCTTGCCTTAGGCCCCTAGCTGGCTTGAAGAAGTTGGAAGGAGAGACATACATAAGGATATCAAAATAAATAGAGGTAATATAATTTGTAATCCATGTGACTACAAGAAGATTGAAACCCACATGCAAAAGCATTTAATCTAAGATATAATCAACTCTCTCAATCATATGCTTTGGATAAGTCTAGTTTCAACACCATAGCAAGAATATTTTTTTTTGCAATGGGATGCAGCCTCTCTTGAGTTGCTCTTATGTCCTCAAATATTTTCCTTCCAACTAGAATTTGAAACTACTCCTAAAAAATATTTTTAGAAAAAAAATTACTCTTACTACTAGGATCTTAGCAATAATTTTTTAAACACATTTACACAAAGATATAGGCCTAAATTCATAAAAAATTGTAGGCTTATATTTCTTTGGGAGAAGGCTAAAAAGTAGAGTTAATGGCCCTCAATACCTTTCCAAAGTTATTGACTTCCTCAATAACTATGAGCATATCCTTTTCGCTAAATCATAGAAACCAATAAATAATTCTATAGTACATCCATCTTGCCCCAAACTTGTATCCTTCTTGAATGAAGATAAAACTGATTTCAACTTGCCTTTGAAGATTCCCCCTCCATCATTTGATTACTTTTTTATCAAACAAAGATATGAAGATAGGAAGTTAGCTTAAGAATTTTCTATCTTTACCCTATTTGGCTCTTTATATATAGTCTTAAAGTGTGAGACCCCTAAATTTTCTAACTCTAATAACTTTATCACTAAATTTCCTACTACATCCTTCATTTCCCAAATAGTATCTATATTTTTCCGATGGTTAGAAAAATTATGAAAAAACTTTGTGTTCTTTCCCCCATCTCCAGCCACACAACCCTAATTTTCATCTTCCACTCAGCCTCTCTCCATTCCAATAATATCCTCTTCTTCAATTCCATACTTTGCTCATTAATTTCTCTTCTTCATTGAAATAGCCTGCCACATTCTTCTCATACGTATCACCTATCTCCCTTTCAACTAATATGAGATCCCTATCCTTTTCCTTTTTTAATTTGTATCCCACTTAACCATTGTTCTTTTATCCTTCTTTAAAAAATATTCAATTTGAAAGCTTGTTGTCTCCATGGTTTCCACATCATAATGAACCCATTCTTTCTTTACTAGTTCTCAAAACTCCTCCTCTAGCCATTGTGGATTAAAATTGAGGGGATTGGTTGTCTTATTGACCTACTTTTCAATATGGAGAAGTATAGGAAAGTGATTTGAACTTCCCCTTAAATCCACCCAGGAGCTAATCCTATATTAGTCACTTAACAAATTCTCAAAAACAAAAAACCTAACTAATCTTTTAGAAACACCAACTTCTCCAAACATATTGTTCCTCTAGGTTGGCATAAGCTTTGTGGGCTCATCATCAACCAATCTTGCTTCCTCAATTTTGTGTCTAAATAAATTTTCTAATTTTTCCACCCTTATTGTATCCCCATATGTCTTTTCTCTACTCAAATCAAAGTTTATATCACCACCTAGGATGACCCTCTCTCCTTGATGCACCCCTAAGAGAAGAAACCTTCCCCAAAAAATTCCATGTCTTTGTAAGTACTGTAACAATTAATAATAGAATATTTTGTCCCAATTATTTGAAAACAAACTATGTCCATATACCAATATAATCAAGAACAATAGACTGACATAAGAGAGTGGATTTCTTCCATCCTATTAGAATCCCCCTTGAGTTTCCCAAAGCATATCAAGCCATAAATTCTTAGTCTCTAAATATTTTTCTCAAAATATCAACAACCATTTTACCCTCACCCATAGTCCCTTGGACCAAAACAAATTTGGCTTGTGAGTCTCAACCAACCTCATCAAAACTATTATTTTAGAAGGGTTTTGTCCCACTCTAAGGACTACTTTAATGGATTTTTTCTTACCCTAGTGAATCTCTTTCAGGGATATTTCCTAACCATGGTGCAAGAGATATTTTTTGGCAACTCTAGATGGAGTTATTTCCTTAATAGAGTCATGACCTGGCCCTCCTTCTCACACTTTTTCCCATATATCTTTTACCCCCTTTATTAATCTCAAAAAATATCCATTATTCCCTCCAGCTTCATATTTTGCGCCAAAGATCAAAATCCTAGAGGGAGGTTCCCCTTCAAGGGTGAAATCTCAAGAGGAGGTTTCAAAAATGGAGAGAAGGCTTACGTTTTCTTTCTCGTAGACACAACTAGGAGAAGCTTGTACTAAGCTTGGATCCCTAAGCATTTCAAATCCATTGAAACCCTTCCCAGGATTTTTTGGAATCTCTATCATGGATGGCTAAATTTCATTATTTCCTATATCCAAATTAAACTTGAACCTCATCTTATATATTTTCAAAGTCAGGATTTAAAGACTTACCAAAAACTTGAGTTATCGATACTTCCAACACTTGGGCCAAATCCATTGAGGCATGGTCTCCTTCTAAAATAGGTTGAACACCCTAGTCAAAAGGACTCTCTGAAACATTTTCTTCTTCCAAAATATTATCCAACTCCTCAAGATTTGTATCCTTATCATTTTAATTCCCTTCTTCGATCGAACTAGGGATTGAAACATCTTTCTAAGTCAAAGGTTCCTCAAATCCTTCTTGACTCTTTGGAGCCTCTACAACAACATTTGAGCCAGGATTGTTTTCCTCCAAACTTTCCTTGTGAAAGCATAGGGATAATCTTCAACTATGTGACCATACACATGACAACAAGCACATCTAATCAAAATTTTATGGCAATCCAAAACTTGTGAATGAACTCCATCCTCCACCACAATGTTCATGCTTTCTGGGAGACCTTTGCTCAAATCCATCTCATTGACAACCCTTGTCACAACCGATAAGCACTCAACTTGAAGGCTACATCTATGTCAAGTTTTTTTCCCAAATGATCATCAATCTCTTTGAGGAATTTTTTGAACCACAAATCTAATGGTATTTTGGGAAATTTAACTATATAGGAATACCATTCACAACCTCGATACAGATATCAAAACATACAAACTAAGCTTTGAATGTTAGAAAACTTGATCCCTAGTACCATCTACCCTCCAATATTTCTTTGAATCCTCCATTAACCTACATAAGAACACTATTCACCCTATGGTAAGAATATGAAATATAGACCTATACCTTAGACCTAGAACCCAAACCGTTTGGATCCAATCATTAAGGATTTGTTTGAAGATCAATTTACCAAAGAATTTGCATATGAGAGATTTACTAGAGTAATCCAATGCTTGCATCATTCTTACCCTACATATTTGGTACTTAATCAGTTTCTTATCCTTCTAGAGCTTAGAATCACCCTAAGCCAACCTTTCCACCTTCAAAACCCTACTCAATGCTTCAAGATATAGGTCTTGACCTATAAACCCTAGACCCCATAACCTTGTTTATGCATTTAGAATGAACTTTGGAAGGAATGAGGGAAAATATGAAATCTTGTTTCCAAAGCACTCTAGGGTTTCCTTCCCAAAATCTTCCTCATGTGTATTCTAACTTGGAGCTCCAACTAGAATAATTGAATTAGTGTGTCTAGAATCCTTTGCAGGCTTGCCATACAATCTCCCTCCAAGTTGGATCCTACTCATACCAATGCTTTTAGGATCTCTACCATATTTTGCATGGACTGAAAAATCGTCCATACTATCCACTTTTCTTAAGTTTTCTTTTACCTTTCCCTAAACAAAGTAGAGCCCCCCATGGACAAGTTCCTTATCCCTAGTGAAAGAGATGGACATTTGTGTGTCTAGATAGGTAAGAATTTAGATTCCTTCATATGGATCTTCAAAGTAGTCGAACTCATCTTCAAGATCCATCATCCCCTCCTATCATCAACCATAGTAGATAGCCTCATCTTTTTATCCAGATGATTATACTATTTTTCCCTATAGTGTCAATGAATTTTTAGACTACAAGCAAGATATATATATTTTTACTCCTTAGTGCCCATGCCATAACATTGGAGGCTTTCCAAAGGTCTATGACAACTTGTTTCATATGTTTTCAAGAGTACCATGTCCTAGGGTGGATTTTCAATAACTCTGTAGTTCGTGACCACAAAGAGAGCATGATTTCACGCATGCCAGATACCCATCCAAGGTTAACATATGTGAATGAAATAATTAGAAGGGGCACTATTCGTGGGTTATCATCATTAAATACATTGTCATCATGCGAAGAAGGAAGGGTATCCTAATGTATTGACACAAGATATGATTTATTAATGCACTCATGATAATGTGAGACTTTCCAACTAAGTCTTGGTTGACTATCAAGGTTAATGAAGTGTTAATTCATCCACTATAGTTTCATTCTCATTGTGATCTATTTATCTAAATGGCATATTAACATACAAATTAAATTTCCTATAACTCTCTAGAAAATTCAGTAAAGCAAATACCTCTCCTCTAACATCTAAGAAGAAAGAAATGTAGCACAAACCATTGAAAGATGTTAGAAAGAAATGTAGCACAAACCATTGAGTCATGTTTATAGAAAATCTTTCCATTACAAAAACTATAAAACTCACTCTCTGTCAACTAAAAACTAAGAGTATGAATAGATTCATTTTTACTTCGATGTTAGGCTCCCGCAATTTCTTTTTTTACCTATATATAAATTTAAAAAATAAATTACAAGAAGAGCAAAAATCCTCAATAAAATATTGCAAAGTAATGTACAATGTTTTAGTGAAATTTCCTTTAAATCTTCATGTGATAGTGAAATTTCTATTTTGCCAGAGACATTTTGTTGAGTGAAAAGCCGTTAATGGAATCTTTAAATGGAGTCATGATAAGGAGAGCAATTATGATGTTGTTGATCAGTAGATTTGTAAAACATGATTAGGTTAAAGTTTATAATTTATGATTGATTGAGTTTGAATAATCATATTTTATAATGATTTTGATTTATGATTGATTGAGTTTGAATAATTATATTTTATAATCATTTTGATTTATAAAATATATATGATTATGATTTGTTAAGATGATTAATTTTTTTAATATTATTTAAATATGAGATTATGAATTATATATGATGATGACTAATTTTTTTTTAAATTTTTAATATTATTTAAATATGATAATGTGTATTTTAAATATTATAAATATTAGATTAAAGTTTATAATTTATTAAGTTTAATCAAATTTATTTTATACATGATTTAAGTGGATTTAATGGTTAAGAATATATGCTTCTTCTTAAGAAGTAATAAGTTCAAATCTAAAGAAGAATATGGTAGGATATGTATATCTTTATAAATTTTAGTAGTTAAACATTGAACCTAAAAAATCTCTTATCAAAAATTATATATATGTATCATCTATATCAAATTTAATTTATAAACATAAAAATAAACGTATAATTATAAAATATATAATTTTGATCGTAGATAATAATTTCAATCCAACATAACATAACATTATTATTATTAACAATAAAAAAAACTAATGGTCATAACAAACTACAATCATATATTTTGTTATGATTTAAAATAATCATAAATTTATAAAATATAAAGTTGATTAAACTTAATCATAAATCATAATGTTTAAAATATATAATGTTTGAATGTTATATGTGATATGTTAAGTTATAAATCATAATGTTTAAAATATATAATGTTTGAATGTTATATGTGATATGTTAAGTTATATGTTTAAAATATATAATGTTTGAATGTTATATGTGATATGTTAAGTTATAGGCTTGGATATGTATTATAGCAATATTAAAGGCATAAAGAGTAATATGGTAATTAATTTTTTTGTTTGATTTAATTATTATGTAAAACTAAATTGAAATATGTTTTATAGATTTTAAGGATATTAAAGGTATGAAGGGTAATATGATAATGAATTATAATTAATTGGATATTTGATTCAATTATTATGTAAGAATAAATTGATGTAATGATATTTGTATGTGTATTTAATATGTTTTTTTCTGGGATTAATTAAGTTTTTGGTGTATTGTGGTCCTAAACATATTTTTATTCTTAAGGATGAAGAGATGTTGGATAGAATGTTATTTAGAGTTCATACTAAATCATTTTAAAGCTAAAGTGTAGCATTAATGTGTTAACAACATCGATACCTTTGTGTCATTAGTCTTATGCCATATTTTGTATTATTGATTCAAGATCCTAATCACCATTTTCTTCGAGCTATGATTCCAACTTACTATCCCATTTGGTAAACACTACTCAAACTTCACATCATTCCCATTAACCAAATTTGGTGATTCAACCTCCCAAAGCATTATTCCATAAGATTTATAATGTATCCAATATTCCAATTCCATAAGGTTTATAATGTATACAATATTCCAGCACCTTAAAAGATTTTAAGTGTTTTAATATCAAATAAATCTTTAAAAAATAATTACATTTATTTAAAAGTGGTTTTTTTTTAAATCTATTTGATTCTTTGAGATGTTTATGCATCACTAATTACAACCAACAATATTACAATCATAGAATAATTTACAATAACATTTATAATAATAAAAATAACTAAGGAAAAACAGGGAAGCGCTCTGAGAACCGCCTAGGGTTACGATTCTGAAGCGTCTTAGCTACTGCAATGGCAGCGTCCGGAGGAGGGGAGCCATCACCCCCTCCTTCAACTATAGCCTCCTTCCGCAAGCTCCTGGCTGCCCAAGGCAAGAATCTCCCTGCAATGGCAGCGTCCGGAGGAGGGGAGCCATCACCCCCTCCTTCAACTATAGACTCCTTCCGCAAGCTCCTGGCTGCCCAAGGCAAGAATCTCCCAACAGTTGATCCCCCCAGCTTCGTCAAGAAGCTCGACTCAATCCCAGAGATAGAACTACCCCCGGATCACCCAATGCATGTAGCAATCTCTCTGTCATACCATGCACTGGTAGGAAAATTCATGGGGCTTTGGTCGTCAACCCAAACTACAGATAATTGGATCCAAAGAAACTGGCGACTGTTGATCAAGAGCAGTGTAATATGATATGCAGTGGGAAGAGGATTCTTCATCTTCGAATTCATCTCTCAGGAAGAGTGGGAAGAGGATTCTTCATCTTCGAATTCATCTCTCAGGAAGATAGAGATCTCATCTTCAGGAATGGACCGTATTTCATGGGAACTTAAGGGCTATATTTAAATAGTTGGACACCAAGATTTGATCATGCGGTTGAAGTACCCAAGGATGTTCCCGTCTGGGTCAGGCTTCCCAATCTCCCGATCCACTGCTGGAACCCCACTTCGCTCCAGGCAATCAGAAATGGGATTGGTCAATATATTGACAGGGCGGATCCCAAAGACCAATATTCCTGTGCGCGCATCTGCGTGGAAGTGGACCTAGAGGTGGGCCTTCCAAAGGCAATCAAGTTAAAGGTTGGAGAATGGCAGCATTACCAGAAGCTTGATTACGAACAACTACCATTCAAATGCAGGGGATGCCATGAATACGGCCATTTTCAATGAAATTGCCCTAAAAACCCAAGCAAGGAGAAGGAAAATGGAGAAGGCTAGCAACAGCCCAGAAAAGGAAAAGCATCAACCAGAGCAAAAGGACCAAGGAACAAAAAGACAATCCCTGCAAAGCCCAAGGAACAAGGAAATCGACCAGTAACAATGACATAGAACAATTTTAGAGTGCTAGATCAGGGTCATTTAGAGGAAACGGTAGGAGAAGCACCACAAGAAGTTCCATTAACCGAAGAGATGCATGGGAAATCAACCCCAAAAACTAGAGAGATGTCGATGCCAGAAAGAGAAGAAGAGAAGGGAAAGACTGCCGCAAAAAAGGACACAAGATCGGACATGGAGGAAGGAGAGGTCTCCTTAGACAGTGACTACGAGGGCACAAGTGACATCATTGTCACCCCAAAGAAAATAGGCAGAGGAAGAAAATCCAAGAAAGAAGAAAAAGAAAAGGAGACATACAAAGATGTTTTGAGTGGCTCACAACCAACAATCAGACAACTGATCAATGTAAGGAAAACAAAGAAGCATTCCAGGGTTCTTTAAGGAGCCCACACATCCCCCCCAGGTAAATCATGAAACTAACATCCTGTAATTGTAGGGGTTTTGGCAGCAAAATAAAGGAATAAGCACTTAAAGATATCATCAGAACTTCAAAGTCCAAGATCCTTCTAATCCAAGAGACCAAGATGGAAGAGCAAGACTTACTCAACACAACAAAATCACTATGGAAAATAAGCCAAGGAATAGCAGAAAGCGCAAGAGGAGCCTCAAGAGGTATAGGCACTCTCTGGAACACTATGAAGTTTGATCTAATCAAATCTGAAACATGCACGAATTGGATATACACCAGCCTTCTACACAAAGAAATGGGTCGACTAGTAAGCCTCTTCAATCTTTATGTGTCGATCCTTTTGGAGGAAAAAAGAATTTGTTGGGATACCCTAAAAGATTACCTGCTACTAAATGATCTAGATAATATCATTATTGGGGGGGACCTAAATGTGACCCTAGCTGCGATTGAGAAAAAAGGTGGCTCCATTGTGCGAGACCCAGCAAGAGAATGGGTAGAAGATATCATGTTAGATTGGGAGCTGGAGGATGTCAAACCAACTAAAGGTAAATACATGTGGTCAAACAAGAGGGTAGGACCAGGGCACATTGCAGATAGGCTAGATAGGTTCTTAGTCCAAATCTCCTTTATGCTTATGGGCCTCACTCCCTCCTCTTCGATCCTCCCACACAGTGTGTCAGACCATAAACCAATCTTGTTAGAAGTTTCACATGACAAGAATCTCGGACCAATCCCCTTCAGATTTAGTCCAGCCTGGATCCACGATGAAGGCTTCCAGAATCTAGTTACCAAAATCTGGAATGAAATAGTAAGAGGCTCAGCCTTCTTTGTTTGGGGAGAAAAACTCAGGAGAATAAAGGTAGCACTAAATTCTTGGGAAAAACCCCAATCAAATCCAACTGTAATTCGCCAAGAAGCCCAAAAACAACTAGAAAAACATCAGTTTGAAATGGATGAACAGGAAATCACCCAAGAAATCTTACATCAAGAAGACCAACTCCAAAGGAATTGGCATCAAGCCTGTAGAGAGAAGGAAAAATACTAGAAACAGAAATCTAGAAGCCTCTGGTTGGAAGCAAGAGATAAAAACACTAGCAACAGAAATCTAGAAGCCTCTGGTTGGAAGCAAGAGATAAAAACACTAGCTACTTCCACAAACAAGATGAGGCAAGAAAGCAGTTCAAGAAAGTCATGGAAATTCAGGTTCAAAATCAGACAATAATAGACTTTGAAGGCATAAAAGCAGTTGTGGCAAATGCCTTCGAAACTCTCTACACAAAAACTCAAAGGTCTGCAATAGATTCCAAAGCTTACCCACTCTCTCTAGTCCCGAACCTCATCCAATATGGAGTCAACAACAGTCTAACAAAGGTAGTCAATCTGCAAGAAATAAAAGAGGCACTTGATCAAATGAACCCAAACAAAGCTCCAGGGCCAGATGGCTTCACAGCCAGATTCTATCAAAACAGCTGGGATATAATTAAATCAAACCTTACAAAATTAATCCGGAAATCTCGGATTTGCAGCAAGATAGGAGGAGGAACAAATTCATCTTTCCTGGCTCTTATTCTAAAAGAAAAAGGAGCAGTCAATTTTGGAAGGTTTCGACCAATCTCCCTTTGCAACACAAGTTACAAAATCCTCAAAAAAATAATAGCCAACAGAATTAAAAAAATTCTCCCTGTAATCATCCCGGAAAATCAAGGTGGATTTTTAAAAGGAAGACATATAGTGGACAACATCATCCTAGTTCAAGAGGCCCTGCACTCAAG
>CBVK0100799760.1:0-10672 GCA_900067695.1 Picea abies
CGGGGAGGAAATTGGAAAATTTTCCCTGGGAAAGAATGACATGGTTGAGTTCCAAGGTCTGAGAGCAACAGACACTTAGGAACACATTGGTTGTATTCCTGCTCTGGCGACTCCACACATCAAAAATCAGTTTGATGGTGATTCCACTGGTAGAAGAATCCAAAAATTTAAATTTTCAATGGCGACTCCACTCTCAATGCATAATCCATCTTACAAAACATTACTGGCGACTCCACTCAAGCTTCAAATGTAATGCAGAGAATCCACTAGAAGATGAGATCCCTTGACAGAGGTATGAACAGACATTATGGAAGAAAACAAGTACTTAAAATTGGATTTTTCCAAGGCATTTTATTGTTTGTTATAAGTTGCCTCTGGTCCTTTCCTAAACAAGCTAGACAAATTTTCCTTCATCTACTGCATGAAAATAATGATCATGATATTACTGACATTGCATATCCTCCTCTTCAGATTATACAATTATCTCCTTAGTTTATTACTGACTTCGATCAAAATATCCCACCTGAACCATATGATAATCATGAAACCAAGGCTAATATTTCACCTCCTGTACTTGATCCAACACCCTCCAAAACTCAGCATAGATACAAACCCTTAAAGTTACCTCACATCCTACATGATTTTCCTCCAAAGTACTATAATTACCTACCTGTGTTTGATGGGGAACTTTATGCCATATCAGCTGAAAAACACATCCAAGGGTTTGAGAATTTTATATATTTGTTTGATATTGACCATGAGGATGTTTATGTGAGGGCATTTTCTCAATCCTTGAAAGGGGACACCAAAGACTGGTTTAAACATTTGCAGACAAAGAAAATTAGCTCATGGGAGGAATTGAAGAATGTTTTTTTAAAGTTTTGGGGCAGGAAGAAATATTTGGATCTACAGCTTACAGAGTTCCATGCCTTAAAAATACAGAGCGATGAAGTTATTTCTATATTTAGCAGAAGGTTTTCCAACATCTATTACAATTTTCCCAAAGAAATTCAACCCACTCAAGCTGCTGCCATGCTCCATTATACAACAACCCTTCATCCAAATGTGTCTTTCCTTCTAATGGAAAGAAGACCTAAGTCCTTACAACAAATTTTTAATGATGCTCAGGAGATTCAACACAACATCCAAGAATGTGAACAGATTCGAAATGAGGGTTGGATGCTCAATAACATGAAATTGAATATGAACAAAAAACAATTGATTGGAATCTTGAGCATAGAGGTGATAATATCATATGCCCTTTTGAAGTTTTTAATGCCAATGATTTTGAAAAAAATTATATTCCACTTGTTGAACGAAGAGGTGATGATACATTCCATGATAAGCAAAGGGTTGATTGTTTTATGTATTCATTTGTAGACGGTAGAAAAAATGAGTTTGCAAATCAGTTTGTTGAGGAGCAGGTCGATGCTCCAAGTTTTTTCTTGTTAGATGACATTGCAGATGTTGCTTATTTTCCTATATATGATGAATATGATGATTATTGTGATGCTAACTTCCTAGAACAACTATCTGTATGTTCCCTATCAGAAAATGTCCCTTTTCAGTAGTGCCATGAGAGAAATCAGCCTACATATCACAGTTACAAAGAAGAAAGTATTAAATCAGTTGAAGGGAATTCTTTACCTTTATGCTTTTCTTCATTTAAATTATTGAAAGAAAATTCTAAGATTATCATTGAAGCAAATGAATGTGTGTTGAGGCCAAATCTCACTGATTCACTAGAACAAATTGACAAGATATTGAAACAATCTTCTCATATGGTTGATGATCCTATTACTTGTTATGTAGAAGGTCTTGTCAATTCAAAATTGCAGCCATTGGTCGAAGATGAATACGAAAATGAGTGTGTTTAGCCATCCAAAGAAATTGAAAATTGTGCATATGACAACAGTGAAAAAAACAAAGAAGGTTTTGAATCAGGTGAAAGAACCTTGCCATTATGTTTTTCTTATTTCAAATTGATGAAACAAAATGTTTATAATGTTTCAAATCGGAAATCCTCCAAACAGGATGTAGAATATTTAGAAACAAATGGACTTGAAAATGAAAAATGTCTCCCTCTATGTTGTTATTCTTTTGAATTGTTGAAAGAAAATCATGAGATAATAGAAGAACAAGGAAAGTCTGATTGCATTCACAATGGCGCTGTTTTACACGAGAAAATTGTTATCTGAGAAGAAGACCAACAACCTTCTCATACATTTAATGATCATGCAGTTGATTACATGGAAGGTTACTTCAGTTCAGATTTGCAGCCTATGCTTAGCTATCAGCCTGAAAAAGAAGATGAAGTTGATCAAGAATTTGTTTTTAAAGGTTATTTTCCTTCCTCTGAAACTAATATAAGTATGCAACAAGATTTCTAGCAAGGCAAAGTGTTTCAAAGTTGCCTTTCTTCCCCTGAGAATGATGTGGTGGTCCAATTTCTAAATGGCCTAGACATGGATGAGGATTCTGAAACTTTATCTATGGAAATTTCAAGCAATGAACAAACAAATTACATAGAGTTTCAAGAAAGAAACAAAACAACGTATGCCATTTTTAAATCAGAAATACAAAAAGATAATGAAGAGGCGGTGGTTTTGTTTGATTCATTTAAAAATCATGGTTTTGAAAATGAATCATGGTTTTGAAAATGCATCCATGGGAACTCTGGACTGTGAAATAGTACACATGGTTTTCTTTTCACATCTGCAAGAAGATTATGAGCATAAACTTATTTCCATTCATTCATTTGAAAGCAAAAATAACAATACTCAAGCAAATTTATAGGAGATTAATAAAACCAAATCAGAAACATTTGGTGAACAAGAGGACAACCCTGATGCACATAGTATCGTTGTCATATTTAAAGATGTTCAAGGATGTATGAATGTTTTTGTTGATATGCATGGAATATTAGACAACCCTATTGCTGGCATTTCATTTGAAAGTGTTCCCAAAACTGAAGAAATAGAGCAAGAGCAACAAACACTTATGAAAGAGGCTTGTCTTTATGTTTTTGCTCATTAAGAAGAAATGATTTTTCATGATTTTCAAGATCCTGTGGCCATCATATTATATTCTGCAGTGAAGGAGGAGTTTGTTTCATTCATAAGCTCAATTTTTGGATTCAACTTTTGCTTTCAGCTGCCATCTTTTACATTTGTTTGCCTACTTAAGAAAGATGTGATTTCAGCTGCCATCTTTTACATTTGTTTGCCTACTTAAGAAAGATGTGAGCGAAGAAAAATTGGGAATCCAATTGCTTGATTGCCTACATTGGCACTTTAGCATCACTTGATTGAGTATTCATTTCAGCAGTTTTTAGGCTAGGTAAGTACAAATAAGCTTGTTGGTCAGGCATTTTTTGGATTTCCAGTAGTGTATACAGTCATATTTCTAGTGGTGTATTCAGTAGCCAGTGGATAGTAGTGTGTAGAGTTGGTTTTCTGTAGACACTAGTGACAGGTTGGAGCACGGTACACACACGTGTTTTGGAAGTAGCCCAATGGATCCGGCACCTAGTTTACAAGTTCTTTGCTACCTCACAGGGAGGGTAACATCCCCAGTTGGAGCCTATCAGTGAAGGAGGAGTTTGTTTCATTCATAAGCTCAGGTTTTGGATTCAACTGCTGCTTTCAGCTGCCATATTTTACATTTGTCTGCCTACTTAAGAAAGATGTGAGCAGAGAAAAATAGGGAAGCCAATTACTTGATTGGCTACATTGGCACTTTAGCATCACTTGATTGAGTATTCATTTTAACAGTTTTAGGGTAGGTGAGTGCAAATAAGCTTGTTGGTCAAGCAATTTTTGGATTTCCAGCAGTGTATACAGTCAGATTTCTAGCGGTATGTTCAATAGCCAGTGGATAGTAGTGTGTAGAGTCTGGTTTTCAACAGACACTGGTCACAGGTTGGAGCACGTTACACACATGTGTTTTGGGAACAACCCAATGGATCCAGCATCTGGTCTACAAGTTCTTTGCTACCTCACAGGGAGGGTAACATCCCCAGTTAGAGCCTATGTTATCACTATAATAATTTCTTGGAATCCAAGTTTTGAGATTTGGTGGAATGCTAAATCAGTATAGAGGAGTGTTATATTAGCAGGTGGGGTCATATCTAGCAGACATGGTTAAATTCGACGGAGACGTAGAAGTGATGGAACCCGAAGGGCCATAGATCTTGAGCAACCTAGATGGACAGTCAAGAGACATATCGGGTGAGGAAACAACGTGGAGGTTAAGAACTAGAGAGCGGTCTGGGGAAAATACCGCGGTTTCAACCCATAGACACATGGAACCTCCAAAAGCATATCGGAGAGAAAAGCGGGTGAGCACGAAACCTCTCAACCACGCCTTCATGTCACATGTTCTAATATCAATAAATATGTCAAATCTAAAGGACGTATGTGGAGAGGGGAAAGTGACGGCCGATCAAATCATCTCACGCCACTTGTTCGAGTACTTTTCGTCTGTGGAATGCCATGTGAGCACCACCAAATAACCAACTCGAAGGATCATCATTCAAAATAGATTGGCCAAATGTGAAAAACTGATGTACCTACAAGTACTCTTGTCAATAGTGCATGATTGGCACTCAATGACGATTATCATTCAAAACATGGGTTACATTACTCTGTTTTGGGTAATTAACGTTCTATTTCAGAACGAGGTAATCACAGGTCGAATCATTTAGCTAAGGAAGATAAGTTCTTGTCCTCTGCAAAACTAGGGAAAATGAATGCGACGAACCAAGTGGCCTCCAGTGAACCAGGATTTTCAACTAATATGACAAATTCATCATTGAAGAAGAGAGAGAAATTGGTTGCTCGAATCTGAGCAACGGAATTTTATACAATGCCTTCGAGAAAGCCAGGAGCGGAGGAAGAGGTCAGATTAAATCCCATCATGAATGATTTAATCATCAATAGATACATGGGCGAACACCATACATGAGATGTCAAGAGGAAACCGAGCAAGTGTTAGAAGACAAAGGTAAAAACTGAGGTAGTCGAAAGCGTTGGGAAAAACCAACCTGCATGGCTTGATACGTTAAAAGAAGAAATTGCTAAGATGAAATAGATTGCAGGCTAAATTTAGTGTGTGTCAGATAATTTTGTAATAATATTGACAAATGGACTTCAAGGCAAAAAACCTCAAATATGTCAGTTTTGTTTATAACGTCCCCTAGAAAATAAGAGTTTGGTTGTTGTACGTTACTCTTTTGTAACCAATAGCTATTTTTGGAACTTTGGGGAAGATGATTTGTTTTGAATCCCGGATGTAATCTACCTATATATACTATTACAAAGATAAATAAATGGTTGGACGGACCGAAGAGGGGCCTGCCTTCGTAGAAGGAAGACTTTGTAAATCCATGGAGCTAAAGTGAATATACAATGCAGAATAATGGTTGTGATATGAGTTTTGTTTTCTCTCATAGTGTGTATTTCTTGTGTCTTTGAAATCCCATTTCCATTTTCCTCTTTTTAAATTGGAGAATTAAGAGTCAAGAATTCGTCTTATGACACTCTCGACTTAGAAATTTAAATTATGTAATCCTCTTCTTGACTAATTCAGAATTCATCTCAATATGCTCTGATGCAGATATTTGTTTTCCTTTTCCTCTTTCCCCATGCAAATTTCAATTTTGAAAAACTCAGACTCATTGCCTCAGTTATCCTTTCTCCTCTAGATAGTTCTAATGGCCTGCCACTGCTTTATTCATTTTCGAGTCCATAGCCCCAAATCTCACCCCATTTCCTTCACCCGCAACTGTATGAAACCCCCAAACAAACCAAATCTAGCCACTAATTATCAAACAAATACCTAGTGACGCGAGAGATCCCTCTCTGAGTTGAGCAGGCTAGTGCTCAACTCTAAAGTAGGTTGAAATAGTTACCTCTGTCATTTGTCTATTCAATTGGAAATTTTTTATAGAGTGCTAACAATTTGCATGCATTTTCCCAAGATGCAAAGCTCCACAATGAGACTTGTGACCACTCCCACTCGCATACCATGAATGGTCACCATCCTTGGAAAGTGAACACCCCCGATTGAATCCCACATCCTGATGAAACGACTCAGAATATTCCTTGGGATTTATCCTCCTACTGGAAACTCACAAAGGTCTCATTCGTGTAGAAGATGTCATCGATACAACCTACTTCACCAACAAAATCTATAACCTCGTCCTCCATTCGAGGCTCTGCCAAAAAATCCAACGCATGTACTTCTCATAAATTAATCGCCTTACACTTGTCTTCCACTACTCATAGGGGCTCAAGATCTAATTTCTTTTGATCAGCCTTCATTCTCCGCCATTACTAAACCAAAGAAACAACCCTAACCTCATTCACTCTCCTTGATTCATTTATTTTATAATATTTTTTCAAATTCTTCCCACGTCATGTTTAATCTAGTATCTTCATCAAGGATTTTCCAGCACTTAGATGTTTCACCCTAAAAAGTAAAAGATTCAAAACAAGAACTTGAAAAATAATTATTTATCATCCTCAACCATTCCTTGGGATTTATTTCATCATTATCTTTACCTCCACTAAATTTAGGTATTTCCATTGATTATTAATTGATGTCTCACCCAAACACTCAACTCAAAAAAATAATATAATATTAATAATGATATGCAATAGTTAAGATTCATTTTCTAGTATATTCTTCTATGTTTTATATTTCCAATGGATTTTGAATCACCTCAATTATACATCCTAATAAACAATTATGATAGTTTTAAGTGAACATACCTTTGAAACCATGATTTCGAGTCTATCCTTCTAGTCAACCTTCCTTCTAATGTAATACCAAATTACAACCCTCCCAAGTCTGAAATTTTGGCATGTATTACTCTGATATGTATTCTCTACAATACCACAAGTCTAACCAAAATTTTATGTGCCAAGTGAAAGTTATGGTAACTTTCCCAAACCTTGTTGATCCTTGGACCTTTCTAGATAGCCAACTTTTATGGAATTCCACATGTCTAATAATTAATATCTGATTCTAAAATTTTTACCTACAATAATATGGTTTGTATCCTTTACAATAGAACTATTGGCACTCAATTTGGAATTTCCAAGCTTCGGAGATGTCACTTATACCAAGAAAACTTGTTTGAGGCTAGTTATAGGACTAGTCAAATACCCCTACCTTCCATAGCCTATATTTAATAATTTAAAGTGAAACAAACTATTAAATTTTTATCACAAGTAATTTTATATGTGTTCTCAAGATATTGAAAATTTCACAGTCTAAAACATCACCAAAACAAAGTTATAGTGAAACTCCCGAAATGACTTGTTTGAGACGGATTTCAAGGCTAGTAAAAAGACCTAACTTGTACCAGAAGTATCTCTGAAAGTAAAATGAGCTATAACTTAAAATTTTAACCAAGAGAGCATCACTATGTCCTCTCAGTATTCTAAAATTTCATATTCTAAAACTTCATAGAGAAACAATTATAGCGAAATTCCCAAAATTTCAGGGCTAGTAAAAAGCCCTAACTTGTGCATGATTTATCTCCAAACCTAAAATGATCCAAAAACTAAATTTTGACCAAGAGAAATTTGCTATGTTTTCTTAGTATCTTGAAAAATTCATAGTCCTAAACTTTTTAGAAATATATTTTTAGAGAAAATTCCAACATGACTTGCTTGAACAACAAAACCCTAGGATCAATGCTCTGATTTCAAATGTTATGAACCAAAACCTTAAAATATCAGAATAAACCAGAAGTACACACCATGTACACAATTGTGAGCAAGGATAAAAAATCCAATATAGATAAGAGATATGAGTTACACAATAACTCCTTAAAGAATAGGAGAACCTTCTCCAAATACCCAAATACATTCATACATCACAATTCACGTGTTTACATTAATGAATACATGATCTCTATATATAACTATTCACACATTGCACATGAGGCCCCTTTATCATTAGTTCAACCCTATTACATATACATTTACCCATTACATGTACATTTAACCCCATATACTCCCCCCTTAGGGCCATATCATATACATTTAACTCCATGTATTCCCTCCTTGGGGTTATATCAGTAATAAATGAAAAAAATTTGTTCTGGGGTTTGATATTCTAATTCAATTTCTGGACAATATGAGTAAATATCTTGTTAAATTATTCCATAGCCTCATTCTCATTTTTCTTGGTTGTACTAAGCGTGGCCAACAAATACATGTTATCCATTTTCTCACCTCAATTTTCCATAAAGACATTCTCTAATTCAAAGAATTGTTGAAGTTATTTGTTGGTAATGATATGAACCAATTATAAGCATCATTCTCCAAGGAGAGTGAAAATAATCTCATCAGTACCAATTATAAGCATCATTCTCCAAGGAGAGTGAAAATAATCTCATCAGTACATCCTCATGAACTTCTTGTACCTCCTTGTCAACCCCTTGAATTTTTTCCAATGATCTACTGCTAAAACAACATTGTTTCCTTAGAATATGGTAATTTCTTAATGGCCTTTTCTGGAAGGTCATGAGGGTAGCCTTGAATTTTTGTGAAATTGAAAGGTCTATTTAAATCGGTGAGACAATCACACATTATTACTTGATTTTTTGCACACTATAACTCTCAAACAAATATATGAGTTCTTTAACAATTATAAGCATCATTCTCCAAGGAGAGTGAAAATAATCTCATCAGTACGATTTTTTGCACACTATAACTCTCAAACAAATATATGAGTTCTTTAACAAAGGGAGAGCCTAGGTAGTCTTGAAAAAATGAGATTCCTTGACCCTCTTAATTTGATAGTGAAAGTATCTTTCAGGATCTTTTATCAAAGGAAGAATGCCTTGAGAGGATCCCCTTATGGAATATCTCTTGGGTAAGGGTATTTTACATGGATTCTCGGATAATATTATCTAAATATTATTAACTTAAATAAAATATTTCTAAAATTGGGAAGAGGACTTTCTCCCCAACAACGGTGCCAAAACAACATCGCTCAAACTCTCACTAAAAGGAAATTCCTACCCTACACAGGTGAGCCTGGGGAAAACTGCTACTAAAACCACCCATTGTTACCTTGGTGGTATTTTCTCTTCACCTGAAGGCTAAGGAAGGGGATTCCTAGCCTAAGGAGCATGTTCCTAAAAGGTCAAGTTAAGGTAGGTCATGTGGTGAAAAAGGGCAGGATCTTCTAACTTGACTCAACAGAGAAATTATCAAATTGACAATACCCATTATCAGTGATGCAAAGCGAGTTGATTTATATTTTAATCATGTACAATAAGTTATTTCAAATGGATTCTTAATAATATATATATATATATATATATATATATATATATATATATAATATATATATATATATATATATATATATATATATATATATATACAATGGAAAACACACACAATACACAGAGAGTTTTACCTTGGAAACCCAAACCAGGAAAACTAGCAACTTGTTTAGAGTCGCACCTCTAATATTTTAATCATCATATTCTTCATTGTTTACAATAAAATATACATATAGGATATCATGGCATCCAAAACCATAATCCATTGACTCGAATTAGTCAACAACCCTAATTCCTTAACCAGAATTAGAAAACCATTGTTGAAAACCATGTGCCAAAAAACTGCCAAAAAAATGTGCGAATATCCAAAATAAATTGGTGAATAAACTCCCAAAAAAAATTCTCAGGGATTTCCCCCCATTAATGGGACCTACTTTCATACAAACAATATAATACATACCCAACATTATCCCACTTATTGTTTTCTTTACATACATGGAGTTGCAGGGATACATAGTCAACAATCCAGGGTATCAATGCCCATAGATTCTCTACACCAAGACAAAATTCTTCAAAGTGTCCACCTTCATAAAAAATACCTTCTTTTCTTCAACCATGTATCTCACGAAGTGATATTGAACATCAATATGCTTTGTCTCTGAATGATAAGTCGGGTTCTTCGCCAAGAAGATTGCACTGTGACTGTCACAATATATCCTTACAACTTGTTGTGTCAACCCAATACCTGGACACAATCTCTGTAACCATATTTCTTCCTTGCTTGCATGAGTGGTTGTCATGTATTCAAATTTTGTAGTTGAGAGTGCCACTACATACACTCTTTTTCTCATCCAATTGATTTCTCCTCCAAATAGGTTAAACACATACCCTTGTGTACATCTTCTATGATACAGATCTCTAGCCCAATTTGCATTCACAAAGACATGTATGTCCACTAATATATCCAATCCCAAACTTCCTTGGTAACACAATCCATAACTAGTAATTCCACACAAATACCTGAAAACCCTCTTTACTAATGTCCAATGAACCTTTCTTGGTTTTGACATATACTTGCTCAAAACTCCCATTGCATGTGCAATGTCTATTCTAGTATAGACCATTGCATACATCAAACTATCGACCACACTCACATATGGAACACAAGACATGTCCTCTTCCTCTTCATGTGTCTTGGGACACTGATCCACAAATAAATTTACACCTACAGGAATAGGAACCTTGACTAGTTTACATTCCTGCATATTAAACCTTTACACTGTTGTCTCAACATATTTCTTCTTATTTAACCAGAGTTTCCTGTTTTCCCGATCTCTTTTAATTTCCATGCCCAAAATGAAATTT
>CBVK0100799761.1:0-10672 GCA_900067695.1 Picea abies
ATTATTACTAAATATGTTTTTCTATAATATCTCCCAAAAATTACAAAACTAATCTTTTTTCTATATTTACTTTCATGTCGATTTAAAAAAATTTATTGTTCTTTTTTCATTTTTCAAGAAGATTATGAAATTTCCAAGAGACAAGCGAGGGGAAAACCAATATATTCACGTACAGATGTCAAATTTATGAGATAACTACATCCAAATTTATCCAGCACATTAAATACCACACCCTCATAGGAACATTTATCGGCATCTGGCCCTATGAGAAAGCTCTCTTGATTTGGATCAAGGCTCAATGAAAGGTAAAGGGAAGGATAGATCTTGAACTGGGTACTAAGGGGTTCTTTAGAGTTATCTTCTTGGACCCTTCTGAGTGATAAAAATTCTTTGATAAATTCCCCTATTTATTCAACTCGGTCGAGTTGCACATGAGATATCAGAATGAGCAGTTCACCCCAGAGAAAGAAAACTTACCAAAGGCACCAGTTTAGATCCGCATGTATTTTCTCTCTAGGGAATTCTAGGAACTAGAAACCCTCGAAGGAATTGGAAATACCCTGGGAGCCTTTGTAAATATTTCAGAGATCACCAAGGCGGTAAGGTATGTCTCCTATGCAAGGATCTATTTTTACATGAATGTAGTAGGGGCTCTCCCCGAATATATAATAATCTCATATCAGGATGAAGAATGGACTCAGAAATTAGATTATGAACATATCCCATTTAGATGTATAAAATGCCATGGGAATCTCTTTAGGTAATTCTCCTTTAATGTTCATCCTCCAAGGAAAGCAGTAAAAGGAGAAAAAAATCCAAAGGGCTTCGCAAAAATCCCAAGAAAAAGAAAGGCATGAAGAAGACAACCTAAACAACAGGCAATAAATCAGAATAAAACCACAAGTAACAGTTTCCAAACCTTGGCAGGACAATAAATCAGAATAAAACCACAAGTAACAGTTTCCAAACCTTGGCAGGAGAAACTAATGGAAATAATGAGAAATAAAATGAAAAGAAACCCAAAGCACCACCAAAGTTTTCCCTAGGTTCCAAAGAGGAAGAGTCAAAAAGATGTAAGATCGAGAAAGAACCAGGACGTAAAATAACAACTGACACAGAAATCCATATGAAGGATCCTTCATCCTCAGGGGCCAACTCATTGGAGGAATCATATATAGAGACAACCCAAGAAATGGAAATAGAGGAGATAGATATAGATCTACCAAGACTTACTAAGATTCACATATTGGCGATAATCAATATCCTAACCATTGATTAGATCCATAAACTACAATCCGAACTGTACCCTATAAAAGGGAAAGGTAAGGTCGTCGAGCCTGCAACAATGTCATCAGGGGGCATGGGTATCAATACCAATCCCCTTAAAGAAGCCAAGAAACAATCAGGCAAAGAGAAAAAAAGAGGTAGAAATCCTTATCTCTAAAAAGTAGAGGAAACATGAGCTATAATGGTGGATTCATGACAAGTAGTTTGTCTCCCGGACAACTACTTTCCACCCCCCCCAACCAAAAAATTAAAGACGAATATTACATCCCGGAATATTAGAGGAATGAATGGTCCTTCCAAGTAGAGGATTCTAAAAGTAAAAATATCCAAGATAAAGGTGGATAACTTCCTCCTTCAGGAAACAAAATGTGACAAAGAAATCATGGAAAGGATAACCCATAAAATATGGCTCGGAAGTGAGGCTCATTAGATAACAGCGGAAGGATGTTCAAGGGGTCTAGCTATGCTCTCAGATCTTGATATTATAGAAATTCAGCACTTATCTTCCTCTACCAAGCACCTGAATCTCAAATTTAGGTGTATTGGAACATAGGAAGAAGGATACATCACCAATGTTTACAGTCCAAATTTGCCTCATCTGAAGAGAGATTTCATAGACGATCTAAATTGAATGGGAGATTCTATGAGGAACAAATTTTGGGTCCTTGGTGGAGACTTTAACATGATCACCTCCCCTCTGGAGAAACAATGAGGTAGTCATAAACTAGAACAGGAGAGTAAGGACTATGGTAATCTCATATAAAATCTAGGCCTAGTGGACATACCAACTAGAAATGGTACCTTCACTTGGAATAAAAAAAGGGGTAAAGAACATAGAATTGCAGTTAGGTTGGATAGATTCTTGTTGTCAGAAAAGGAAATTACAGAGAAACACGGAGTATTGGTTTAGGTTCTTATCCTTCAAGGATCATACCACTGACCAATAGCTCTGGAATGAGACCACGTTTGGAAAGAGGGACCCACCCCTTTCATATGTGATAATTTTTTGTTGGAACACCAAGATTTCCTACCAAACTTGGAATGTTGGTAGAAATAAAAGCCAAATATCTTCGGCACAAAATGTTCCAGTTTCAACAAAGGTTAAAACATGTCTTCTAATGTCTCTGAAAGTGGAATAGAGAAGTTTTTTGAAACATCTTTGAGGAGAAAAAGAAACTAAATCTATAATTGGAGGAAATTCAACAGTTGGGAATCCAAAGCTTGTGCCCCCTTAACCTCCCAGTTAGAGAGGATAGAATCAAATATGATATATCCAAAAGATAAAGACATGAATAAATCCTATGGAACTAGAAATAAAGGATTCAATGTTTAAAATAAGGGGACAAAAACACTTGCTTCTTCCACAATTCCTTAATCCAAAGAAGAAACAAAAAAAGAATTTCAGTCATTAAAACCCCATATGGAAGCAATAAATATAGGAGAGAAGATGTAGAATCAGAGATTCTCAACTACTTCAAAAATATCCTTTCCAAACCAGTGATCAACTGACAGGAGGCAATATATAAGATCATGTATTATATCCCAAGGCTAGTGCAACCTAAACAATCTCAGGCGATGATGTGTCCAACGTCGTTGGAAGAGGTGGAGGATATTGTTAAAATTATGGCTACAGGAAAGTCTCTTAGGCCAGCTGTCTTCACAATGGATTTATACTGAATGCGCTGGTTGATTTTGGAACCTAAACCTAAACATCCAAAATCCTAACCCTAAACATCCAAAAACCTAACCCTAGACATCCATTATCTTCACTTTTCTTCTACCTAGGACTATAAGAGCCATCATAAGATGTTCATTCTTCATAGAAAACCATGGGGGTGATCCAGGTGAATATCGGTGGCCACCCACCTACTCCACTGGCTCAAAGAACAATTTCCATTCTAGTAGTTTTTTTCTATCTTTTTGGGTCCTAAACTTCCAAGGCCATTTTGAGGCCCTAAACAGCATTTTTTGGGCCCGCAACTGTCATATTGTTTGTAAAATTTTAGAATGATGACAAAATTTGTAGTCGTCGGATAGACCTTTACAATGTGATATTGTGTGCCTAAAACAAATATCGTATGCAAAATTTATGACCCCGAGAAGTTGATGTACCAACTTACCCCATCGGGGCCCATGTGACTGTTGGTGCTTCATCTCCTAGGGTTAGGGTTTTGGATATTTAGGGTTTTCTTATTTATTCTTTATGTTAAAAATATTTTTGGATCCTCATTGTAACCATATTCTTGTGAATTATCATAGTGGGCACATCTCTTCTCAGAGATAATCTACCATTATTTTAGCTAGCTTATGTTCTTTTGCATTTTACAATCTTTTGTATTTCAAACAGTTATTAATAGAATTTGAGATTTACCATATTATTGTGTTCCTTGCCATATATATGTGTAAATTATTTTTGATATCTTTGGCATATCTCTTCCTTCATATCGTTCCTAAAATAATCTAGATCGGTGGTGTCAAAGCGGTCTACTCCTTGGCATCCTCAATGCATGTCCCCGATGAGGTCAGGGTATAGAGATTTGGGTCTCGAGCTTGTATCTCTTGAGGAAAACCACTCTCACATGCCAAAGAAACATTCCATGGTCGTATAAAAGAGTGATGACGAGACAGGAGATCCTTTCAAACTATTGCTCGAGGAATCCCTCACGCGACAGAGGAATGAGATGATGGATAGTTTCACCCAGATCCTTCGACGACTATTGGAAACAATGGAGGAACCTGTTGAGGGGTCCTAAATCCCTTTAACTCAACAGCAGGAACCAAACACACCACCAAGGCCCAATTAGAATTTGCATCATTTAATAGTAGAATGGCTCTCTAGATCTTGTGATCTAGACAAAATAATCGATGGGATTTACGTTTTCTCATGAAGGTTTTTATCCTTCGGTTTGGAAGTTCTCTTTTTTGTATTTTTTCTTAGGTAGGACTGATATAAGGTAAATACGGTGTAAACCAACCAAATGACAAAGTGGGAATAAACTTAACTAATGGAGAAGAGGTTGAAGTTGGGATAACCTTTTACTCTAGCATGTAGACAGTGATCGTCTACCACAGGCCTAGTATTAATACGTTAACCATGGTGGTATTCCAATTACTGACTGATACATGATTTATCAAAAGAAAACATGCATGCGATAAATGATGGCAAGTAAAATAATTCACTTAACTCTAATCATCAATCACATATTAACACGATGATTCATTAAAGAAAGAACTATAAAACATTGCATCAGATAACTTATCAATAGATTTGGTAGTTCTTACTCGTTACAGCATCCATTCATGAGACGAAATAAGAAATAATTCTTCTCCACATCCAATCATACACGCATTTGATGAAAACACAAACTTGTCTCTGGTCCAAAAGGACTTCTCAATTAAAGGCAGCTCTGAAATAGTTCTTAACAAAACCAAAAAATGAGGGTCTTTGCAGCAACCATCAACCTTTGTTAATAGGTCGATCCTCCTATTTATAACATACTATTAACTAAAAATAACTACTAAAGTATAGCTAAGTAAAACAAAACTCACCACATGGCTCTCTCTTCTATTAGTTTTCTAAGAGTCATATCAAGATATCACTTAAGTGGTTGACACTTCCCATACTCTGACCACTTGATAAATATATCCCCACATGTGTTGGCATATGGGAACCTATGTTTTTCCATTGGGGCTGAGTGAATCTCTCTTATCTCTACCGCATGTTCTCGATACTTGACTATACTGGCACTTAATTGTTGCAAAATAGCCCTAGATTTGATTGGGTGCTCCATACACTGTCGCACCTAACCTGGCGTCGTTTTTGTCACATTTTCTATTTCTTCGGCCTATGATATGTCTTTCTCAATGTGCGACTTGACTATGTCGCACAAGTTGACGAAGTCATCGAGTGTGCCAAACTTGGGGATTTTTATGTCTTTCATCACCCGATTGATCTTGATCCATTTTTTCTCGCACTTGTCCCATTTCTCTTGGATTTCTCGGTGAGGTTCCCGGGACATTTTAACCCAATACTCGACCGATTTCCTAATGCAGTCAATGTTTCTTTCCCTTAGCACCCATATTTTGTTCTCTTCAGCATCTCGGCCCTTTTTCACCGTGCTAATATAGTTGATTCTTTCCATGGCTTGTTGCACTTTCTTGTATCATGTCTCCATATCTTTGCATGTGGCAAGCGCCATGAAGGTGTCTTCTTGCATCTTAGCTATCCTCAGTGAATAGGTGTCATTCATCTATAAATTTGTTGTAGGCCTCCTTTAATTTACTCCTTAGGTAAACCGCAGCCTGTGTGGTGTCTTGGTAATATTTCTCCAAGTGGCACAAATGTTTCAATGTCTTTAAAGCAGCAACCAGCTCTTCTTCATCCCTTTTATCTCTGTCTAGGGTGGCATCTGTGCTTTCCATCCCTGCACCGATAAGTTTAGACGTCTTATCAAGCTCTGTGTTGATTAGGTTTTCCTCAGTAGTGATGAGGATGGAGTGATCTAAAGTGATCCTCCTCTTCTGGTGGTTCTCTAGACAATAGCCTTCCTTTTCCAGTCATAAGCGATGGCATGTATGTCGGCTACATCATCCACAGGTTCAGGGATTTGTTGATCTCTCCAAGTGAGTGTATTCCCTAGACTTCCAATGGTATACACTTGTTTAGGGTTGGGTTCTCGAACTTCCTCCCTGTGATCAGAAGGCTCGACTTCTATCTGTCTCTCATCAAGGTTTTGAGTACATATTGAAATTGAGGCATCGGGGGTAGTCTTCATACTTACTTGATCATCGGTCGTTGAGACGTCGATTTCCTATTGTGGAGCACCTTCCTTTGGTTCATTTGACCCTAGCTCATCCTTCGTACTGTCCTCTTGGGTTTCTAGTGCATTGGGAAGCTCAGTGTCTAAGGCACTCTCAACTTCTTGTTTGTTATGTTGAAGCCCTTGAATTTGAGCGTTGGAAATAGGGGAAGATGTCTTCTCCGGTTCCTTTTCCTCTTCAATATGTATAGGGGTCACAAGGGATACTTATGGGCTATCATCATCATCATAGATTTTTATCAGTTCGCTTAGCGGGTTTGGTGCACTTTTTCTCCCTGATGTTACGATTGTCTCTAGCTGGGTTGAAACACCTGCGGGGATCCGGCCAGTGGCGTTGTGAATTCAAGGTCGTCTAACCCAGTGATTTCATCAATGTCTATCATTTTAGGGTCACATTGACCTACTTGGCTTTCATCTAGGTTGTCGTCAGGGAGCCTTGTCATACTTATGAGGTCTGATTCATCTTGCAGCCGATCAATTATCTATTGTGCCTATTATATCATGATTAACCCCCTCTCTCGTACATCCTGAGCCATGGGGGTACCTCTACCTTGCATCGGGGCTATTAGGGAGGCTTTTGATACTTATGTTGCTTCAGCTGCTATCATTTCTTCTCTGGCCCTGAGGGCCCCTTGAGTTGATTTTTCTAGGATCATCGGATGTTCATCCAGTCTCATGGATTTGAACCTGGTCATTTATGATCATCCATCCTTGCCACAACTTTTTCCCAATCCTAGGCATTTTCTATGAAGACTTCATCTTCAAACTTGTCATGGGTGTATGGCTAGCAGGATGACACTTGAGAAGCATGTTTCAAGACTAGAACCTTTGGGTCATGCTTGCAGAATAGGCTGATCTATAACCAAAATTCTAATTTAGTCATCCCTTCCTGCTTGTCTTGAACGGTGTCTTTCACTAGGTAGAAGCCTACATGGAATCCATAAGCTATAAACGCCCTCTTCGTATCCTTGACAAGGGTGGCATTGTAACCTTCCAGGATAGTCTGGTAGCATATCTCTCCCACAACAAGTCAGTCAAGGACATGTGATGGTAAAAGATGAGGTTCTTCAGTGGCCCCAAATACCCTAATGAGGGTATCACATTCATCCAGATACCAGTGGATGACCTTTGATATTACCTTTTTAGCCACAGTTGATAGTATCAGACACTCTTTCCTTAAAAGAATAAAATAAATGTGTTTGATGAATTCATCGTAGATGAGGGAGTAGGATTTCTTGTACCTGTTCTCCCATAAGATGTTGAAATATACATGGACTGGGAGTTCTTGTACCTGTTCTCCCATAAGATGTTGAAATATACATGGACTGGGAGCTTTGTGACGTGCCAACTTAGGTTCATGCTGGTGAATACGTTTATGGAAAACATGACATCCAGCGGGTATGATGCCATGTAGA
The DNA here is from genome assembly GCA_900067695.1 of Picea abies. Taxonomy (NCBI): domain Eukaryota; kingdom Viridiplantae; phylum Streptophyta; class Pinopsida; order Pinales; family Pinaceae; genus Picea; species Picea abies. Next base: position 7,523 of record CBVK0100799761.1, read on the forward strand.
AGGCTAGAATCTCCCCTTCTTTCGACGTCTGAGCCTGTTGTATGCAGATGCTCAGCTTCTTCGAAATGATGGCTCCCCAATTGAAGCTACTCCCAGGAATAGCTATTGTGTACACTAGAGGCATCCATGCCTCCAAAAATTTGAGGCATTATTTCTCCCCATACAACTGGTAGATGAGAGCCATTAGGAAGATTATGGTTCTCTTAGGTTCGTCATTTTGTACCAGCCGAAAGTCCGGTTGGTGTATTTCTTATATTCTTGCCACCATGTGGGCATATGGCAAGCAGGTGACACTTGAGAAGCATGTTTCAAGACTAGACCCTTTGGGTTGTTCTTGCGGAATTAGTTGGTCTGGAATCATAATTCTAATTGGCTCAGCCCTTCCTTCTTGAATTGAGCGGTGTCTTTCACTAGGTATAAGACTACATGGAATCCATAGGGTATAACATCTGCTTCTTATCCTTGACCAGGGTGGCATTGTAACCTTGCAAGATGGTCTGGTAGCATATATCTCCCACTAAAATCCGGTCAGGGAGATGTGTTGGTATTAGATAAGTTACTCCAGTGGCCCCGAATACCCTAATGTAGGTATCTTGTTCATCCAGATACCATTGGTCTACCTTTGATATCACCTTTATGGCTATAGTCGATAGTCTCAGACACTCTTTCTTGAAAAGAATAAATACATGTGTACGATGAATTCATTGCAGATGAGGGAGTGGTATTTTTTGTACTTGTTCTCCCATAAGATGTTGAAATATACATGGACTAGGAGATCCACAATGTGTCGTCTTAGGTTCATGCCAGCGAATAGGTTTCTGGAACGCATGAAATCTAGCAGGTATGATGCCATGTACAAGGTTGGAGTCTCCCCTTCTTTTGTCATCTGAGCTTGTTGTATGGATATGATCAGCTACTTGGAAATGATGGCTCCGTAATTGAAGCCACTCCCGAAAATATCCATTTTGTACGCTAGAGGCATCCACTCCTCCGAAAATCTAGAGTAGTCTTTCTCCCCATACAACTGGTAGATGAGATCCATTAGGAAGATGTATGGTTCTCTTAGTTTGGCCGTTTGGTACCAGCTAAAAATATAGTTGGTGTATTTCTTAACTTATCACCACCATGAGGCCATTACCCGACTGGTGTTGTGGCGCTCGTAGAACTTCATGATGAAACGAATGTTCAGTCGCTCCTTCGGGTCTCTAAGCTTGTAATATTTTTGGACCTCCACTGGAAGGAACACTCTGACACATTCTCCATTGTCGTCATTAATCAAACATTTTTGTGTGCCTGTGTGGTCAATGAGCCACTTCGGGATTTCTATGCAGGGGAACACTAGAGTTATGCTTTCTACCATGTGTAGGTACGATCTTCAGATATTCGGAAAAACTTCATCATTGAGCGCTCTCACATTTGGGTCATTGTGTGGGATGTATTTCGGGAATTCTTCCCGGTTGATCTTCTTGAAGAGCTCCCCCTAATGTGGGAGTACTTCCTTGGTCCTAGTGCTTGCCTCTGTGTCTCCAAAGGCCAGAGGTTGAATTAAAACCTTCTTTGTGGATGTTTTAATGGCTGGTTCTGGTCTTAGAGCAAATGCTAATTATTTTGCGGCTCCCGAAGAAGAGCCTTCTCCTACCTCTGGTTCTTTCATCTTGGGTGCCCTCGGTGATCTTCTAGTGGTTGGATTTCTTGGAGGTATTTTTCTTGTAATCGAAATAGATCTTTTAGAGATGGCGTACAGAGAAACACAGGATAAAATACATATATATGAAGCATAAGAATGAAAAATCCACAGACTCGTACATACCTATAAATCTTTCTAAACCTAGTTATTTGATACTCACGGGATCTTTGCAGCTTCTGAATTGCTCGTTTCTCTTCTCTGAATGCTCTAAAACTCCTTTGCGCGTAGAATGGTTTCATTTACAATAGCACAAGGGAATTTAAACCGAGGAAGAACTTACCTTTTCGAATCAACCATTTAATTCGGGTGATGAGTGGAATTCAAACAAATCTGTCGTTGAATCTATGCAACTTAAATTCATCGTGGGTTGACGAAAGAGGCGTGGAGGGTAATGTGTTCTATAGGTAATTTCAAACAGTTGTTTTGATTCACACATGAAGTAGCAACTAATGCGAGATTTGGTATTAATTAACCCCTTAAATGCCCAAAATTTAAATGTATCTAGCGCTAAAATGCCCCATCGTGTCGCTTTCTTAATGGGCGGATCGGGGATCGGCAATGGGTTATGGACGTTTTTGTTGATATCCTTCTGTGAAAAACCTCTAACGCCTATCGATTTCATTGTACGGTGCTGACGTGGAAAAAATGGTTCGGGGGTGTGACTTGGATTTAGGGGACCAAGAATGACTCGAGGTAAAACTGGGTCATACATTTCTCCATATGGAAAAGACACGTGGTGTTGAAGACTGGTGACTTAATTCACATGTATTAGTCAGAGTCAAGACTTTCTTCAAGTTGTGCGTTATAAAATAAACCTGGGCTTGTCGATGCTGAAAAGGTATTGGGGGTCAACGATTGAGGATAAACCTATCACATGTTTTCATTTGGATTAGATTCTTCGAAAAATCTCGATGCCAAAATGCTTCGGGAATCGGTGATCGAGGAAATTTCTTTAGCATGGTCAAAATGTTCGTTGCGATTTGGTTTTCTCTGATTCCAACAAGCACGTCGGGTATCGGCTATCGGCAATATCGTTTCTTTATTCCTTAATGTTTACTCCCTTATCCTTTTACCGATGTTGAAGGGGATCAACTATCGGCGATGTCCGTATGCGATATTTGTCATGAATAAAAACTTCATTTCTCCGATACCGATGAAGATAGGCTATCGACGATTGAGGTTTTTTGAGTGCTTCTTTTTCACCTCTTAATTCCCTCTGACATTGAACCTTGAGCACGTTGGGCTAAGTGTTTTGGTTGATAATTCCTTATTTAAGTGTTAATCCCTTTTAATTCATGGATTTTCATAAAGTTAAACAAACATGAATAGTTAATGAGCGTTAAGAGAAAAATAAAAGACAAAACATTTCTCATAAGAAAATCGAATTCAGACAGTGCAAAGATTAAGTGGTACCCAAAAAGTGAAAAATTGACATAGGATTTTTAGGGTGTGTTGAGTGCTCA
>CBVK0100799762.1:0-10672 GCA_900067695.1 Picea abies
GGAGAGAGAGAGGGGGGAGAGAGTGAGTGAGGTCGGACAAAAAGATAGGAATATAGAGGGAGGGAGAGGGGCGAAGATGGGGGCAAAGAGAGATAGAATTGATTTGTGTTAACAAGAATGCATGCACATTCCTGTTGCTAATAACACACACATTTTAGGAATGCACATGCATTCTGAAAGTGCACACACGATATTTGAATTTCAAATTTTTTCGGGTGGGATTGACAAATCTAGCATATGTGTTTGTTGAGTTGGTTGCCTCAGATTTAGGTTTGGGATGAAAAAACTAGTGGTTTGGTATGAAAATACATAAAAACCTCCATTTTTATGAATTCATCTCCATAACTTTGTTTTTTATGTTATTTTTCTATAGGATACACAATTAAGTTATTGATGAAACTACAAACACATATAGAGTTGGATGTGCAGATTCCAAATACACAATTTGTTTTTTAAATTAATAATGTTTGCTATTTTTAATCTATTTTTATCTTGACATATATCAAAATCCTAGAATACATACCTCTCTTATTTTTTCTATATATTTTTGTCGGCTAAACCATTTCCCAAATGAGTTATATGAGGCACTAGAGGAGACTGATATCTATGATTTAAAAAAAAAAGAATTGTTTTGATCATGTCAAGACCCTCTTAGCCCGCACGAACAAAAGACGTTGTAATTTCAGGGATATGTTGACTTTGATAATTTAAAAAAAATAAAAAATTAATATTATGAATTTCAAAAAATTACACCACAAAAGAATAATGGGTTCTCTACAAGTATACACGTTTTTGGAATGAAATTAAATTGTTGAGGTACTCAACACCTGCATGAACAAAAACATATATCTTATATTTTGTTGGAAAAATAAGATACTACTGTTAGAAAAAACAAAATTTGACATAGTTATTCATAATTTATATGAATAAAAGTTGTATATTTGGAAATCTAATTCAATTTCCTACGTTTCATATTTTTACACCATATTCAAATTCATTGTAAAAGTACCTTGAATAATCCCTCCAAGTTAACAAATTGTTGTTTTTCCATGTTTTCATTGCCACTAACATGTCATGAGAGACCATCATTAACTTGCACTCACCCTCTAATACATGTATGACTATGAACACTGACAAAACAAAGGTTATGATCATTAAATCCTACAAGATCACCTATGATAATTTTGTATATGACAACAATATCTTGGAGGAAGTGCCTTCACACAAGTATCTTGGAATTGATATTCTTCACAACCTCAATTGGAACTATAGCATTGAGAAAAAGATAAATGGAGGGTGGAAATCTTATTATGGGCTTGAAAAAAATTATAAATTAACATATTGTTGGCTATGGGAAAAGAAAAATATCCTATTTGAGACTCTTGTCACTCCTGCTATCTTATATGGATGTGAATTTTGGGGATGCAATGTCTCTCGAGAATCCTGGGGAAAGATAGAGTAGATCCAAAAGAATTTTATAACTCATAATATCAAAATTAAGGGAAATACACCTTATCCTATCCTCCTCATAGAAGTGATACTTTCCCCCATTGAGAGCACATATATGATTAGGTACTTAATGTGCAAGAACAAGGTAAACAATATGGAGGACAAGAGGCTCCCCAAAATTGCTTTAGACTCTAGCCAAAATCACTAAAGACTCAAGCCAAAATCACCAACGAATCAAGCGGGGATGGCATAATGATGCCAAGCCTTGGATAAATCACTTGGGAGTAAAAGAAGTTGTTTTTTTGCAGAATACTGATGATATTAAAAATATTGTACAAGCTAAATTTAAGGATAATATATGGTGTGATAAATAATTAGAGGCTAAAAGAAAATTAAGATATTATAAGGAGGCGGTTAACCCTATCCTTGAAGATCAAAATTGTCTCTTTGTTTTGACTAGCGTAAAGAAGATAATCAATATTGCTAAAATAAAAACTAATTCTAATGAGTTTCATAATGAAACTGGGCATTGAGAAATCCCCAAAACACCATGGAAAGAAAGAGTATGTCACCTTTGTGACACCACTAGTGTTGAACATGAAAATAACTTTCTCCTAGAATGCCCTGTGTATACCCAAATTAGCTCCCAATTTCAAAATATTTGTCACAATACCGACCTTCCTAACCTTCTAAGTCATCAAAACTTTAGTGATCTTGGAACTCTTTGCTTAATGCTTTTCAAGCATCGAAATAACATTTTAAAGAAATCCAAGTAATCTCTTACTTTTCTTAAGGTCCAATAGACCAATTTTGGTCTCGGTGGACGTTAACCATCATACTCATAATAATCATTAAGAAGGTTATGCAAAATTTGGATAGTGGAAGTAAAGTCAAACCTAAGTTAATTTAAGAAAAGTTAAATTTAAGTAAAGATAAAGTCAAGTCAGTATTTGATTTGTGCATAACTTGAGTGGTGCATCAATTAAGTTTTCCAAACCAATGTTGTAGGTATTTTGTTGGATGGATACATCCCTACAACATTTTTTTTTATGAAAGATGAGATAGAAGAAGCCGCGAGAAGAAGTGAAAGAAAATGATAGAATATATAAGAGGATGACAAAGGAAAGTGAAAGAAGAAGATAGAATATGTAAGAGGATGACAAAGGAAAGTGAAAGAAGAAGAAAAATAGAAAGAAGAATGAAGACGTAGTGACAAATCAAGGATGTATCCACCGAACAAAAGTAACCAAAAAAAATTTAAAAGTGAAGGAAAGAAGAATAAACAATGAAAGAAAGGAAAGAATAAGAAGAAAAAATTGATACCATGTTTCGTAAATTGAAATGAAGAAACAAATGAAGTGAATCCCTAGAAAATGAAATAACTAAGAAGTTTGATGTTTCCTTTTGATATTATTAAATTTGTGTATAAATGATGTCTTTGTCCTATATTTATGTATTTGAAATATCTGAAAAATTATTGTATGTATTTGAGACAAATGACAATGTAATGAAAACTGTAAATGGGCATATGTAATCAAGCTTTGTTAAGGAAATCGTACAATCACAATCACGATTGTTGATGGTTTGTGGTAAACCAAAAACCACTTGTGACAAATGTTGGTTCATGATCAACCAAAAACCAATTGGTAAAATAAAGGGTTCATGGTAAGCTAAAAATCACTAGAGAATTGCAATGGTTGAGGGTAACCAACAAAAGCATGGGGTAGGGTTAAGGGTAATCTAGAGAAAACCCAAGATGATTGGTGATTATTTAAGAAGTAGTAACAAGTTTGTGATACAAAACTTGTTTTTGAACCATGTATGAGAACAAATTTCCTAGAGAGTACAAAAATTGATGACCCATGTATCCCTATGGATGTTTTTTATATGGATTTTGACAACATGATGTTTTTAATTTTTAGATGCCAAATCCAATTAAAACAAAGTACAAAGATGAACACTGAAGATGGTTAGAGCATAAATGAAGAAGATGAAGATTGGATCAAGACATAAGATGATTTACGTCACAAACATTATTTAAGGGGGAGATGAAGGATTAACTCCTAGTAGTGATCAATAATATTGAAATTATATGATCACATTATAGTGATGTAGATCACACATAATGTCTACATATGAAATAAAGATGAAGATAATGAGAAAAGTTAGGGATCAAGATTTTATGAAATAAATTGAGAGATTTATAAACATGGTTGAACGAAATTCTTAACCAATATCTAATTATGACATATTTATTATGGTCACCTATTCTTTATAAAAGGACCTATTATATATTGGAAAACAAACACAGTTAATGAATGATTGAGTAGAATTTCTCCTTCAAAGTTTTCTTGAGTGTAAACTTTCCCTTGATTATCATGCAAATGATCTTATTTCTATGGACATTAAAATCCAACTTCTAATTTAAAGCTTAGAGCTAGATCCAAGAGTTAATGTTGAAGCCAAGAGTGGGGCAGAAAAATATTGGAGTCAAAGCAAAGGAAGTATTTAACATTAATAAGGACCTGGAGTAAGTGCGCAATGTTGAAGTTGTATAGGAAACCTTTGTAATTTGACTTCACTACATCCCAATTAAAAGTTGGACAATCCATTTTTGTACTGGAGTTTTCCATTATTGAATGTGATTTTTACTTGCATCGACTTCTTTTCAAGGAAATACACAATAGCATAAGAAACACGTACAAGATAACTTAAGTTAATTGTAATTAAATTTAATACCATATTACACTTAATATGATTTTAAGTTAATTGTAATTAAATTGTGTTGGTGTATTGTCTTGACCATAGGTTAGGAGCGATTATGGATCACATGTGTCATAATGATTTTCCTCATACTTATATATATACTATGTTAAATTAGCTATAGGTAAATTCTTGAAAATACTTGAAAGAATTCAAGAGTTTGAAGATTTTAATGGACAAATTCGTGAAGAGAATTAAATGCCGAGAACTATGTTGCAACAACAAACTTAGGAGAATCAAGAGTAACATATAAAATTGAGCAACTAAAGAGAAATTCTTTATTAGTCCTTGTCGAAATCTAGGACTATAGCAATGAGCCATTCATTGACTAGCTTTGTATGGTCTGTGAATTGTAATTTTTTTTTAATGATTTACAATGTTAAACTTAACACAATAATGTGAATATTTTTTTTTATTGTTAATAAAATAAACCAATATTTTTTTAGTTATTTTGTATATCATTGGAATTCAACTTTAAAGTCTTATTACCTAAGTATTTACTATCATTTAATCTATTCATTAAATTCAATATCAGTGAATTAATTACATTTCAATTTCCATTGTGCCAAGTATTTGTTTGGCTCTTCGGTTTCCAATCCCAACCAAATAACATCTTGCTGCCAATCTGATAAGCTTGATGGAATTAAATTTATGTAAGCAATTAAATATTGATCAATTGCCCGAATCCCAACTTGATAGGCCTGCTCGCACCCACATCTTTTATCCTGGTGATTCCTTTACCTTGTTGTTTGTCCTTAAATATTTTCAATTTTGTTTTAAGCCACTCATTCTATGTTTGTACCTACATACTTGCAATTGAATTTCATGACCCGGACACAAATTACATACATATTAATCACTCTTTCGCTGGAGTTGATCATTGCTTCACTAAAGTTGTTTGCTTGAGGATACAAATTACATACATATTAATCACTGTTTTTGGAGTTGATCATTGTTTCACTGAAGTTGTTTGCTTGAGTTTCAAATCCAGGATTTGAAATTAAGTTAAGATACTTCATCTTCATTCATATTTACTTCATTTTAAAATTGTTATTTAATTCCAGTTTACTATTTACAAAAATAGTAAACTGGAATTGGAATTCAACTTGTATATCATTGGAATTCAACTTTGAAGTCCTGTATATTATTGGAATTCAACTTTGAAGTCTTATTACCTAGGTGACTACTATCATTTAATCTATTCATTAAATTCAATATCAGTGAATTAATTACATTTCAATTTTCATTGTGCCAAGTATTTGTTTGGCTCTTCGGTTTTCAATCCCAACCAAATAACATCTTCCTGCCAACCTGATAAGCCTGATGGAATTAAATTCATCAATTTTTTTTAAGCCACTCATTCTATGTTTGTACCTACATACTTGCAATTGAGTTTCATGACCCAGACACAAATTACATACATATTAATCACTCTTTCGCTGGAGTTGATCATTGCTTCAGTGAAGTTGTTTGCTTGAGGATACAAATTACATACATATTAATCACTGTTTCCTGGAGTTCATCATTGTTTCACTGAAGTTGTTTGCTTGAGTTTCAAATCCAGGACTTGAAATTAAGTTAAGATACTTCATCTTCATATACTTTATCTTCATTCATGTTTACTTCATTTTTCATTGTTATTTAATTCTAGTTTACTATTTACAACTAGAAATTTTCAAAATATACTGTTTGCTGAGTCACTTTCATCTACAAGGGCATAACTAAAGATCTCAAAAAAATAATAGAAGCACAGAGTGAAATGTTGAGTGATAATACAAGCATGAACTAGAAGAAAAATTTCTAAATAGTTAAGTGATATTTCATCTAAAAGGGCATAACTAAAGATCTAAAAAAAATAATAGAAGCACAAAGTGAAATGTTGAGTGATAATACAAGCATGAGCAATTTTTTTTTTCTAAATAGTTAAGTGATGTGCAATCTAATTTTTGATTGATCTTTATCATTAAAATTTCTAAATAGTTAAGTGATGTGTAATCTAATTTTTGATTGATCTTTATCATTAACCTTAATTAGAAACAAATAAAGTTGGGTATATCCATGGTCGAAATGCATCCGTTAAAATTTTTAATAGCATTTACCTCCCCCTATTGTCTCCTCCTTTAGAGAACACCTATTAAATGTAACAATGCATTTAAAGACATTCTCTTGCTACCAAGCATGAAAACTCTTTATTTGAGAGAAATTCACGTCTTCAAAATATATTTAGGCTGTAGACTTAATCTTTAAACCTATCATACGCACATTCTATAGAAACTTATAATTTTTCCAAAAAAATGTAAAAAAACTTTGAAGCAATTCTTAATCTTTCACCCTTTTTAGATCTTAACCGGACATTCATGAATCTACCTTTAAAAATATAAAAATAACAGGAAGAATCACAATATCAGGCTGTAAATCTATGTAAATTCCAACAGCTACAATAAACTTTTAGCCAAAATTTAAAAAACATCTTCAAAAGTTGCCAATCCCATGGCAAATTTTAGCAAACACGCAAATAAAATCAGAATTTAAGAAAATACAAACAAGATTTAGACAAAATCACTGAATGATTTTACCACAAACATGGATATAGTAGCATACCTAGAAGTAAATTCCTACATGCAACCTAACAAGAAACAAAAAAAAAATTGCTTAGGGCCGCGGCTCGAACACGATCCAAGCAGATATCCTGATCATCGAAGCAAACAAAAGAGGGAGAAAAACACACACATATGTATATATCTGTCTCTTATACACATCTCTGATGGCGCGAGGGAGGCACCACCCCCTATTGTCTCCTCCTTTAGAGAACACCTATTAAATGTAACAATGCATTTAAAGACATTCTCTTGCTACCAAGCATGAAAACTCTTTATTTGAGAGAAATTCACGTCTTCAAAATATATTTAGGCTGTAGACTTAATCTTTAAACCTATCATACGCACATTCTATAGAAACTTATAATTTTTCCAAAAAAATGTAAAAAAACTTTGAAGCAATTCTTAATCTTTCACCCTTTTTAGATCTTAACCGGACATTCATGAATCTACCTTTAAAAATATAAAAATAACAGGAAGAATCACAATATCAGGCTGTAAATCTATGTAAATTCCAACAGCTACAATAAACTTTTAGCCAAAATTTAAAAAACATCTTCAAAAGTTGCCAATCCCATGGCAAATTTTAGCAAACACGCAAATAAAATCAGAATTTAAGAAAATACAAACAAGATTTAGACAAAATCACTGAATGATTTTACCACAAACATGGATATAGTAGCATACCTAGAAGTAAATTCCTACATGCAACCTAACAAGAAACAAAAAAAAAATTGCTTAGGGCCGCGGCTCGAACACGATCCAAGCAGATATCCTGATCATCGAAGCAAACAAAAGAGGGAGAAAAACACACACATATGTATATATAAATACTCCAAAAATTAAGAATATTACTCTAAATTCATGATGATAAGTCACATATAGCTGCAGAAACGAAGCCTTCCCTGCTATCGGGGTGAATCTGGAAGTTTCCACCGCCAATTTGAGGTACTTGAGATAAAATAGGCATCCATTTATCTCCAACAAAAACGATATATTAAATGAAAATCATTAGAAAATTCTCAACTTTTGTATAGCTGAGTTTCTAAAGGAAGTCATTTGTTCATATCCCTGTACAAAGTTGTGCCAACTTTCCAATGAACGCAACCTATAACAAAATAAACCTATTTCAACATATATTTTAATTTCCAGACTATTGTCCATAATAACGACCTTTAAATAACTAGAGGTTTTTCTCCAGACTTCTGGGAAAAACGTGTAATACTTGAAAATAACATATGCGTATATATTCCATCCTATTTTGAATAAGCTGAATACTAAAACTGGTAGTTTACAAGAAAATCAGTTGAAACCCTGGTAACAAGGAATTTTATCGAAGATTACCTCATGTAATGCTAATTCGTTGGTAGAAAATATCATCTCACAATGCTGAAATGCTTTCAGGTAACAAACTCTTTGCTCGATCGACAATAATTTTACTCCGCTCACAGGATGAGCGGTGACTGTAATTGTTGGAAGAGTTTGAGCTACAACGCACTATGATCATTGCTGTCTTCAATTTTACAACCTTCTCGACACGAGGGGTTATGTCTTGTAAAACCCCAGTTTTCATGATACAACTCCTGAATTTTCCCCTTAGTTGGTTGACTTCATCTTCAACTTCTTTATTTAACATACAACTTATAATATTGTTCTCATCCAAATCTGGGAAGGAGTAATCCTCCTCCTCGGTCGACCCCTTTAAGGTAGAAAAACGAAGAGAAAGGATAGATTAACTAGCTATTCCCATGACCTAGCTATTTCCACTACTCTCGACTTTGTAGAAAACCTCGGATAACAGATAAGTTAACTAGCTATTACCACGAGTAAGGGTAGGTTAACTAGCTATTAGCTTCTCAATATCGTTCCTTTTTCCAGCCCGCGACCTCATCGACTGATCTCTATTAAGGCCGACCGTATGCAATTTTGGTTCCAGGTGGAGGTAACTCATTAAATCTTATCTTATATCCATTGTTGAATATGTCAGGCTCTTTTGTTATCAGGAAAACACTCTTAAACCCAATCCCTGCACTTTTGGATATTTATAAAATATTTATTCTAAAGAGCCATGACCTGGAGCTCTTAGACCCAATCTCTGAATATTTGGAAATATAAAACAAATTATAACTATACAGTCGAGTCAAGGCTAGAGGAAGCTCCCAATAACCAAAATTTTATTTTGTTTTCATAATATACTTGATCTATACAACGATGACCCAAAACCCTCATACCCAATCTCTGCAAATTTAGAAATATATATCACAGTTGATCTAAACAGAGAGGCTTAGGAAGTACTCCCTCTCACACCAATTCTTCTAAACGATCATGATCTAAAGATTTTAATCCCAAACTTTCTCAAATTGGAAAATACATAACTAATTTTATCTAAATAATCCTGTTAGAAAAATCTTCCAACCCCAAGTTCCAAGTTATAGTATGTTTTAATAAAATATTTCATTTAAAAGACCATAAACCAAAGCCTTAAACCAAAACTCCTAAAATTTTAAAATACACAACAAATTTTATGTCAACAGAAACTTTTAAACCAAAACTCCCAAATTTAGAGATGCACAACAAATTTAATATCAACAATCCTTGCTAAAAAAAATGCTCCCAATCACCCCAAATCCATTTTGCTTTCATAAAATATTTCATCAAACGCCATGACCCTAAAATATTTTATCAAATGCCACGTGAATGAAATCTCTTAGGGAAATTTAAAAACACACAACAAATTCTATCTAAGCAATATCTAAGCAATCCCGTAGCTACAAAAACTCCCAATCACCCTAATTCTATTATGTTTTCATAACATTTTCATTTAAATAACCATGAGCCAAAGCATTTAAATCCAAACTCAGAATTTTAGATACCTACAACATATTCTATCTAAACAGAGTGAGGGTTAGAAAAGCTCCCACTTACCCTAGTTTATTTTGTTATTTTGTTTCATAGCCTGATACATATCAACAACCATTTCCCAAAGCTTTTAAACCAAATCTATCCAATTTTAGAAATATTTAACACATTTTATCTAAACAAACAAGGGAGTAAAAGCCTCACAATCACCCCAATTTCCTTTTTGTTATCTCATAACAATGTTATAAGAAATACATATCTTTCTCGTCCATATAGCCTCCTTGTTTTTTCCCTTTTTGGTAGATCATCTAGCCTCCTTGTTTTTTAAAGATATATATTTTTTTTTTGGAATTATTTATGATTTATATATATATATATATATATATATATATATATATATATATATATATATATATATATATATATATATATATAGAAATGAGTTTGCTTATCTTTAATATTTACATTCCAACTAGATTATCTTTAATTTCTAGAATGAAAAAACTATATCAGAATTCTACACTCATCATATATATTTTTATATTATTTATTTAAAATAATATATTTAGGTAAAAAAACTTTATTTTATTACTAGCAACAATCATATTAATATTATTAATATGTTTGTATATAGATCTATATTTAGTACAATAATAATGTTTTTTCTCCATAGTATATGCTAAATATAAACCTATTGATATATACATACACTAATAATATTAATGTGGTTATTGCTAGTAACTAATATGCTCATCAAAATATTAACACAAATATTATACTAAATGTTATATTATATTAATTTATACTAATGTTTATATTAATTTATATTAATATAATATATGTATTAACTTATATAGAAAAAATTTTTGGAATAGGTTGGAAGAGATAAAAGTACCTCTCGAGTTGAGGGCTGCTGAGGGCTGCTGCAATAGGCTGCTGCAATAAGGATGTATGAGAATGTTATTGCTAAGTTTAAAAACACTGAGGGCTGGTCAAAAGAGATT
>CBVK0100799763.1:0-10671 GCA_900067695.1 Picea abies
ACTATTGTTCATTTCTCATTAGATATAATTGAATGGTTTAAGTATAAGTTGAAAAAGGTTTTAAAATTTTCTTGATACTGATTCACCCCCCTCTCAGTATCAACAACTGCGACCTAGCTGAGTTTACTAGTCAACTAGTCTTCAGTTAACTGTCTGAACAAAGAGTAGTGAGTTGGTGATGATCACAATGTTGCATGGTGACGAAACCAATGCAACATCTAAACTCAACTCAACTAGTCAAACTGAAGTGTCAACTGAAAGAGAATATTCTCTAGGTGGAATATTCTCCCCTAAAATATAGGAGACTGGATAATGACTAATTATGACTAATAAACAAGGAATAACCTTAGGAAAAATAAATCCTAGGTGAGTGTGAAGTAACTCCAACAAACCATCAATATATCAACCAAGTATCATAACAAGTGTCTCAACTATATCATCCCATACATCATGTACCAAAGCAAGTGCATCAACCATGCACCAAACCTCAACAAGATGAACTACAATCAAGATGTGTTCCCATACATGTATACCATGTCAACCATAAACCATGTGTCAATCATATTGCTAGCAAGTGCCTCTAACAATGTACCAAATATGTACCAATCACGCATCAACTATAGATCAATCTATGACTAATCAATGATGTACAACATAACCACCTAAACAACTCAACAACTACATGTCCCAGTATGTAACTCAACCACATGCCAAATGCATGCACCAAGACATCCAACAAATATGCCTCTAACAATGCATCATAAGATATACAATGGAGCTCACATATGTACTAGGCATGTACCATGACAAATATGCCTAAAAAACCACCAACTATAGATCAATCTATGACTAATCAATGATGTACAACATAACCACCTAAACAACTCATCAACGACATGTCCCAATATGTAGCTCAACCACATGCCAAATGCATGCACCAAGACATCCAACAAATATGCCTCTAACAATGCATCATAAGATATACAATGGAACTCACATATGTACTAGCCATGTACCATGACAAATATGCCTAAAAAACCATTCACTACAACAAGTACTAAGCATCCAATAGTACCTCTAAACATGTACTAAGAGTGTCCCTCAATAGATGAATGACATGTCTCTAACTAACATCACATCAACATGAATTGTCCCATAAACAAAATTCCATATCATCAATGACATAACCAACATTATTCCTCAATAGTAAATGTCTCAATCCACACTGTAGGTTTAGTACCATGCATCCAATATAGAATTTCAACATTCAATCATATGTCATCACCATACATACATCGAATACACATGCCAACATATAATCATGAAAACCTGCAACAAACCATGTCAGACCCTGCAAAACAGAGTTATACCATCAAACCATACTGCAAATCATCTGCATAGCCTTCTTTTCCAAGGATTTCACAACAGGTACGTGACATGTTCTATATACAACTCACATATGTATGCGACCTTTCTATAGGTCACCTCGCGTATGTACACGACTTCTTTCATAGGAGCATGTGTATGCTTCAGAAAAAAAATCAAGCTTGAGCTTACCTCATGGCTGCCATTCTATTCTAGTTTTTCAGTCTTCTTCATCCACTTTTGAAGGTGTCATGGCTTCTCAGAACTTGAGCTCCGAGCTTCCATCTTTTCAACATTGTCTTCCTTCCTAGATTTATGTGTGTTGAGGAAAAGATATGAATTTATCTTACTCAAGCATTTCCGAATCTTTCTTGGCTAAGGAAAGATAGTCGAGAATATTACCCTATGTTTATAGCCTCAAAAAGTGTTTCTCAATCCACAAGTATTAATTACAAGGGCTTAGGATGATTTTTAAAAATAAAAGATTGTTGCAAAATATAACATTTTTATATAATTTTTTTAATATAACAGATTGCAAAAGTAAATGTGGAGATCAAAAGAAAAAATACCATGTCATAGATTAACACAAATGAGACAGAATAACAATCACTTTATTTCATTCCAAGAAATCAAAAGTATCCTTCTTTTACAAAAATCCCTGTGAGGGTATGGACCAAGGTCAAACTTTGAAATCCATGATGAAAACCATACAAAGGGACTCTAACAAGAAGTAAAAACTGGACTTTAAAATCTGGATCAGCTTGCCACAGACTGCTTCCCACTTGACTCTTTGAAACAAGCATCTGAAAGATATGGTTCAACCTTGAACCTTGTTGTCTACAATAGGACCCTTAATATGTTTTCTCCTCCTATTCTCCCCTTTTTCTTCCTTCTCATTTGGCTTTTATGCATTCCAAATTAGTTGAAGTAGTTCAACTACCTCATTTAGTTAAGTTAACTAAAAATTAACTAATGTTTAGTTTAGGGGAATAAATAATAATAATAATAATTAAGGGTCTTTCTATTAAATAATAACTAGTATATGGGACCCCTTGTGACTCCCTTTTATTTCGTAACAAAAATAAACATAAGTAGACAATCAATCATGCACATGCCTCCTTGTGGCTCCCATACGTTTTTCCACAAATTGAAATTTAAATATCAAAAATATTTCAAACTATATCCAAACATGTAAATATCCACAATATCCAAAAAAGTTTGTTGTCCAAAACTTTCAGCAGTCCACTATCCTCAACAAATCAATTATAAACACATAATCAAAAACCATATTTGCCACTTTGAGAGGCAATTCTTCCTTTTTTTCTACTGTCCCCTTTGGAATTCCTTGAATCAACCTTAGGTTGGGTGGAACCTTGAGGCTTGATCTCACTAATGACATGGGAGCAATCATCCCTCAAGTGCATGCAAGAAGACACTGACTTGACGAAGTCACTTGAAGGAGAGGAGGGAGCAACAAAACTTTAACTTTATCATGCACATGGTGAGCCTCGGTTTTGAGTCTTTTGCTTACATGGGAGGATTGTACAAGTGAGTGTGCAGGGGAAATCTAAACATTTGGGTGAATAGGTGGAGGAGGAGGTAATGACAAGTTTGTCTAGCCACGATGGTGGGAGACTGCTGGGTGCACAATCTCCTGCCATCCATCATTATCACAAACTTTAGGTTGCAAAGATACATGGGGAGGCACAGGGATACCAGGAACATTTTGGGGCTGGAAGGGAGGCCTCTCTGGTCTAGGCTGGACTATCCCTTGTCCAATCCAATTGAAAAATCCATCTTGAAAGAGTTGGTTTAACTCTTGAGGATTGACATTGAAATGTATTGAGAATCTGGGCCTTCTAGGCCCTTTGTTCCAATTTCCTCTACCCCTATTGTTTTAGCCATGACTTCCTCTGCTAAAGAAACTCATCCTGTATGAAAAAATTATTAGCAACTAGCTCTTAACATACCATACATGGCATTCTCTTAATATGAAACAAATTTTGGCTCAACAATTAACATCAGACCCATGCAATCCAATCCATAAAATTTATTTAATAATTGTCAAATGAGCGGGGGGAGAAATAGGGTTCATGGGATATCCGGGGGAATTGTAATGAGCGAAAACGCGATATCATGACAGGGAGTAAAAACATGATTATTGCTTGACAATACATTAAATAACTAATTGTGCAACAACACCAAAACATATCAGCTGCCATCTATCTCTGTGTCATTTTTTATCACTGTCATACATAGTTTTAATTTAATTTTAGAGAACGTGGAGTGAAAATGAATTTGGGATCATGACGAGATTTATAATGAGCGAAAAAGTGAGAAAATGAGAGGGAATTGTATGGATATTGTTCATAAAATAAATTAAATCAATCATCTATCATAACCCTGTTTCAAATTTAATCCAAAAAACATCCACTTCCAAGACCAAAACATTTAACTGTTCCTCAATTGCATACAAATTTGTTGTTGTCTTCAATAACAATTTAATTTCCCAGAAATCTTCAATCCATACCAATCTGTGCATTTATATAATGACTATGCAAACATTTCCAATTCCACAGTACTACATGCTCTAATGATGATCTCTCCTTTAAAAAAAAACAACCATAATATGCACAATGATTCCATTTTTATATCCAATATCCATTCCTGGCAATCAAATAATAATGAACCCAGGATTAACAATCAATAATCAATTGTCATCAAACAAAAATCCGGCTTGATTTAATCATACACGGGTTCCTTTTTAAATCTGGACAAAACCAAAGAACGTTTAATGAGTCTATCATACACACAGGTCTTCGACAATGTAATGAAATAATCTTGATTCGACAACAACAATCAACCCCAAAAAATGTAACCGTGAGCTTGATATCCGTGTGAATTAATATGTGTAGACTTCCTTTTAAAAAAATCATAATATGCACAGTGATTCCCATAATATGTATGAAGAGAATAGAACGATATTGACACGCATGTATCCCTTTTAAACTTTGATAGAATCATGATCGTTCTTGGTGAAACAATCACTCACACACGTTCCTATGAAACTTTAAATGTAATCATGATCATGCTAGGATTTAACACAGTAAGAAAGACCATAATCGACCATAAGGAAATCTCTCGGGGTGTAGATAACCATAATTTTATTCTTCTTCAAACAAATTCATCACAGAGAGGAAACATAGATATTAGACCAAGAGACGGTCTTTGAAGTGAGAGATCTCATTCCTTTATAATTACCACAATCATTAAATCGATAACCCAAAATATTGACAGAACCCAGAAGGTGCCCAAGGAAGGTAGAAGTCAGACTCCAAGTCGGGCTCTTTAGAATTTAAATGTAGAGAGGTAATGAAAGTTTGCTTGACTTTAAAAAAAACACAAAGATCTCATAATATTTTACATACTTAAGAATTTACCACCGAGAAGTAACCACAGGTAACGCATATAATCTTGGAATAACTGAGAGCCATGCTGTTTTAAAACACCACAGTATTTCAACTTATAACCCCAAGATCTTAACAAAACCCTATGAGAATGCTCAAGTGAAAACAAGGCAATTCGAGCTCATCAACACAGGCACACACATATTCCTCTAAACTTTATTGCAGAGAGGAAACGAGGGTCAATTTAAATAATGAAGGATACTCGAAAACATAGAGAGACCATGTATTTTTCCAACACTCGGGAGGTCAATAACTTTCGAAAAAAAATTGACAGGGAGGCTTCACAGCATAACATTTGGTCATTATAGCAGATATGAGAGGAGCGTGTGTTAAAAACTCTCATGAAAATATTTCCAGAGCACAACTTGTATCTATTTGATACATACATAGGCCTCTATTAACCACTCTGGAAAAAACAAGATTGGACTTTGGAAAGCTTCCGGTGGAATGGCAGTAAATAACAAGCCATACAAACAATAGTCTTTGGGTTTAGCCAAAAATATTTACACCATTGTTGATAGTTTCATTGCAACTTGGATAAAGAATCATAACAACGACTGAGAGGGAAAAAGTTCGACATCAACTGATACACCGACTAGTGGTTAAAACCCTGCAACAAAAATTGAAATAAGCAGAAATGAAATAACAAAAATGTAAATCAAAGCAAATAAAACAACTAATATACATAAAACATTCCATACAACGTTAAAACTTTCAAGTTGTCTCCACATAGTGTTTTAAGTGGGAACCATTAGTGCTATAGGAAAACAATTTCTCTTGTAAGTCCTTTAGGATGTAAGAATTTGCGCCTGGGACAAAAGTGATCTTAAAACGATCCAACTATAATTTTTGGAACTTTGAATGCCTTCCTCTATCAACATGAGTTGAATCCCACAAAAATACCTTCTCCTTAACCTTAAATTTGACATCTTTGACACTTTTGTTGAAATATATTTTAACAATTTGTTGTCTTCTCTTTATATTATCCAAGGCAAATGTCCTTTGCTCGTCTAAAGCCAAAAGTGCATTCATTCTTTGAGAGACATAAGAAGAATTCAATTCTTCAACCTGTAGCATTAACCTTAGAGAGGAGAGTTCCATCTCGGTAGGCATAATGGATTCTTGACCATAAACACGCTGGAAAGGTGTGAAACCATTGCTCACCTTAGTGGTAGTGTGATCTTCCCAAAGGGCATAAGTGAGGAGAGTGTGCCATTGACATGACTTATCTTCAATGAGCCTCTTGATAATTCTAACCAGATTCTTGTTGGTAGACTTGGCCTGCCCATTACCTTGGGGATAATAAGATGATGAGGTAAAATGTTTAACCCCCAATTTAGCTAGAAACTGGGTCAACTTAGTAGAAATAAAGGCGGGACCATTGTCTGTAATAATTTCCAAAGGAAGACCAAATATGGAAAAAATATTAGTCTCAAAGAAAGAAATCACTTGCTCATCCTGCAAATGCTTAAGTGGGACAACTTCAGTCCATTTCATAAAATATTCTGTGGTTGTCAAGATAAAAACTTGCCCTACTAAAGATGGTGGATTAATAGGACCGATAAATTCCAAACCCCATTTTGAAAAAGGAAAGTCAGGGAGGACAGGTTGTAAAGGCATAACAGAAAGATGTTCTTTCCCAACAAACTTCTGGCACTTGTCACAAGATCTTGAAAAAATATAAGAATCACGAAAGATTGAAGGCCAATAGTACCCTTTCGGGATAATCTTAAAAGAAATGGATTTAGCAAAAATGTGACCTCCTACATGAATAACCGAATTTGAAGATCCATGAGTCTCTTGCAACAATTTATGTTCTTCCTCATTGTTCACACAACGAAGTAACATACCATCAACAGATCTCCTAAATAAGAAATATCCTATAATGACGTATCTAAAATATTCGAGACAGAGCCTTCTTCTTTGATGGGTATCTAAGTAATCTGTACATATTTTATTTTCCAAGTAATAAACCGGATATTTATACCAAGGATGTTCAACCACCGAAGGATTTGATTGTCAATGTAAAACAATGTTGATAGAGAGCTATCTTGTTCATCAATTTCTCCACTTATTTCAACATGCTGAGATAAGTGAAGGGATAAGTCATGTCCCTTGATCATTTTAGAAGTCATGATGGTTAGATCATGATCCTAAATCTTGGCAATCCAATGTGCAAGCTTTCCAGAGCGATAAGTCTGTGAGAGAAAAAACTTAACAATAGGTAAAGGGAATTTTACCAGCGTATGCTCACCTAAGATGAAGTGGAAATTTTTTTTCAACAGGTTTAACAAGAGAAAAACATGATTTTCAATAAAAGAATATTTAAACTCATCATCTCACAAGATTTGACTCATGTAAGCCACTATTTTTTCATTACCTTGTCCATCGCATTGCATGAGGATAGCAGAAATGACTTCCTCTATGGCATTAGTATATATCACAAATCTTTCTCAAAATTTGCCTTCGCCAAAACCGGTGTGGAACTGATTGCCTTCTTGATCCCTACAAAAGCATTTTTGACATCATCTGTCCAATAAAAGGAACGATCTTGCTTAAGAAGATTGTGAGTTGGCTTGACCATTACAACAAAATCAGGAACAAACCTATGGACAAAGTTAATAACACCCATAAAGGCTTGAACCTCCTTTTTGGAAGTATGATTAGGAAGATTTAGGATAACAACAATCCTTTCGGGATCTATGCTTATTCATGAATCAGAGACAATGTGCCCAAGGAGCTTGCCTTTGGTAACGCCAAAAATAGACTTAGACTGATTTAAAGAAATGCCAAATTTCTTGCATCGCATGAGAGTCTTTCTAAGGTGTCTGAAATGATCTGATCATTTTTTAGAATACACAGTTAAGTAATCAAGATAAATCTGAATAATTTTGCCGATGAAATCATCAAAATCTATTTGCATAGCTCTTTGAAAAGTGGCACCTACATTAGATAAGACAAAAGGCATATTTTCATAAGAAAAAGTGCCCCAACATGTAATAAAAGTGGTTTAATATGTATATGTCCTTTTTACCTTGATTCGATTGTAACCAAAAAAATTGTCAAGTAAGGACATCATCTGTGACCCTGCAACTTGCTGCAAAATCATTTCCATATTAGGGAGAGGAAAATGGTCTTTAATACTGGCCCTATTTAATGCAAAAAAATAAACACATAATCTAATATGACTTGTTGCTTTCTGAACGTGGACCAAATTAGAAACCCACTCAGAGTACTTAACAGGGAAAATTATCCCAGCCTTCAAGAGTGTTTCCAACTCCTTTCGAATAGTTGCTTCCAGTGCAGGGTTAATGGGTCTTTATTTTTCCTAACCGGTTTTATGTCCTCCTTGATAGGAATGACATGTCGTATAAGAGCAGGATAAAAACCACAAATATCCTCATAAGACCAAGAAAAAACATCTTGAAATTCAGCAAGCAACTTAGTGAACTTCAATTTTTTTTCATCAGAACATTGGGCACCTATTTTAACATTCTTTGGACACTTGGATGTTCCAATGTTCAAGAAAATGGTTTAATCCATTTTCCTTTTCAACTCCTCTTCTTTATGTTTTTCTTCGTTGCCTACATCACTTGATGAAAATGAAATTTCTAGAGGAGTCAATCCCTTAGGAACTTTGTCTTCCATTGATATAATTTCCTTAGGCTTATAAGGTTCATTTTTAATGAAAGCATAGATGCTCTCATTTCTAGGGAAGACCTGCCATGAATCTACATTGTTAGGGATATGTGGATGATACAAAGATTGAAAGGTGCAATCAGGTCTTTGCGGTAGAATTTTCCCAGTAGGAGAGGTTGCAAAAACATCTAACTTGTCAGCCATTGAGTTCAATTCCCTTTTAACATGAGTGATGTTAAAAGATATCAAGTTCGAGATAACTACCCAAATAGTTTGGGTGTAACGTTTCATCAAC
The DNA here is from genome assembly GCA_900067695.1 of Picea abies. Taxonomy (NCBI): domain Eukaryota; kingdom Viridiplantae; phylum Streptophyta; class Pinopsida; order Pinales; family Pinaceae; genus Picea; species Picea abies. The sequence continues at coordinate 8,767 of CBVK0100799763.1, forward strand.
TTGTTTCTAGGAGAATATATCTTACGTACAAGGTTTACAACAAGTTCGGAATCCCCAAAAACTGTAAGGTGCCCACAACCTAGATTATATCCATTTCCAATGCCTAGCAATAACGCTTCAAATTCAGTGACATTGTTTGTGCAAGCAAACTCTAACCTATAGGAAAAGTTATGAATTTTACCCATAGGAGAGTACACAATAATACCAGCTCCATTTCCTTCATTGGAGCATGAACCATCAAAGTGCATATGCCACATTCCATCCTCTATGTCGATTTGTTCCAAGGTAGTGTTGTCCTCATCTGTAAAGATGGAATACACTCCTAGGTCCTCCTCGATATAATTCATAGTAGGTTGTGGGATGCTTTCTATATAAGGTGAAATATTTCCCTCCCTTAGGACTATGATGTTTTTACCATTCCAAGGAACGGATAAGTGTGTCCAATCAAGTGAGAGGTATCCACCCTTAAAATATTTCCAATATCTTCCTAAGATGATCGAGTAATTACTCACTGGCATATCGATTACCTGAATATTAAAGGTTATCCTTATTTCAGGATGTGCACACAAAACCAAGGTCACGTCCTTGATTTCACCTATGGTCATTTGTTGTAAACTATTATAAGAGAGCATTGTTCTGGCATTTTCATTTGTACAAGACACACCTAGCTCCTCCATAATAATGTTTGACATTACACTTGGGCCCAAACCATCGTCAATGAGAAAACAATGGGCTATTTTGTCCATAATCTTTACAGAAATAAAAAAAAACATGGGGTTTTTTATAGGGTGTCTAAAGTTATGTACACCTACTTTATTTACAGTTCAATCCTCTTCATCTACCACTTCAGAGGTTGGCTACAATAGAATCTTTTCCTTCCATGAAAATTTTCAGATGCTTTTGTTGCTCAGGGATGGAAACCATGTCTAGGAGGGTAGCATCAACTTTAGTATTGGCCAATTGATTGAGAATGTTGTATTTGGAAGAGGGAAGAGGGGAGGTAGTTCCTTGACCATCAGGAGCTTTAGAAACTTGAACAATAGTAGTTGATGAAGATGAGCTTGGGCTAGAAGAAGTGTGAGGAGGATCATATTTATCTTTTGGAGCATAGGATTTATTCCTAGTATTTATGATCATAACATCCTCTGGCTATGCAAAATCTAGAACAACGATCATGGTTTTAGGCCTTTTACCAAATATTTTATCTCTGGCACTATTCTTTACCTCACACGTACTTTCCTCATGGTGTTCCTCACAAAAGTTACACCAACTACGATGCATGATGGCTTTAGGTTGAAAGTTGTTTACATTAATATTCTTAAAGGGTGGTGAAGAAGAAGATGAGGAGCCAAGGGTAAGAGAGGGGACATTTCCTTTCCGCTCATACTCTATCATTTGATTATTCATGTCTTGTACAAGCTGTAAGAGGACAGACATATCTGTTTGTTTAACTGAGTCTCCCTTATGAAGACCCATTCTTTCAAGTTGTTATTCACACTCTAAACAAGTATGAAAAGTGGAACCAACGTTATCAATGGAATTTTCCTCAAGCCTATGATGGTAGGGGTAAGGTAGAGAATTATAATAATGCATGAAATCTACTTAGTTCCGAGGGTGAATGCGTTCAGGAATTTGGTTATATAATTTGGTGAAACGTAAGTTGAAAGACTTAACATGCCACTCCCCTTGAGACAAGTGTTGTCATCAACGCTTGAGTAACTCTGGATGCTTCTGTATAAAAGACTCATATTCCCAAGTGGAATCTTCAGTCGATAGTTTCCTCCATTTAATGAAATACTTTGAAATGGATCTATTCCTCAATTGGTGAATTCTTGTGTTAGTGATTGCTTTAGGATCCAATATGATTTTTCCTTCCTCGTCAAGTTCTGGCAATATAGTTTGAAC
>CBVK0100799764.1:0-10671 GCA_900067695.1 Picea abies
TAAGGAGCGCGCAGATCTGGATGGCCATAAAACAAGCGCACAGATCAATGGCTCGTAACGGATTTCGGACCCCCCTGGGTGTTCTGCCTTCAACCAAAGGGGGGGCGGTCCGGAATGAATATTCCTTATGGCGGGCCCCTTGTTACATGTGGCATTGTTCTAGTGGTCCAGAGGTCACATCCCCCACATGCTGCCTAACATCCCGTTGCCCCTGGACATCACCCTCCACTAAGCCCACTTGTCCTACTTGCTCCCGGGTTGAAGTCCCATCCCATAACTGTTGTCGGTCCCTGTTGTCAGGCCTTTACCCTGCCCATTCATGGCTAGCCCCTTCGGCGACTTTTACCTCCAATCACCTACCTCCACGTCACTTCCCTGTACGCTTTGGCCATCGTCATCTACCACTTCATCCCTAGTGGCCTGTTGCCCATTAATAATGGGATAACATACCCCTTGTCATACTGATCGATTTCCCGCATCCAACAGACCCATTTTTGAATAAAGCTACTGTTTCCCTTTGTAGTCATTATTCATCCATTGTGCCAGAAACATCCTATTCCTCCATCGCTCCTGCATCGATTTCACCTACAGTCCTCCGACCCACTAATGTATTGTTTATTGCAGGTACAGTTGCCGAAATGGTGTCTAAGATGAAGCAAGTTGAAGAGGAAGAGAATCTGTTCGTTCCTCCTCCGGTTGACCTGGATAAAGTTCCCCTGGTCGATAAGGACCGTTTGATAGCCGATACCATATGCAGTTTCAACTTCTCTGATCTCCAGTCGTAGCTTCAGGAGGTTTTCCTGGACCAGAGCAACGAAGTTGGACTCTAGGAGTCCAATTTGCCTCTGTATCTCTTCCCTCAAATCCATAATTTCCCCGAGTTTTCTCTCCAATGCCAGGCCCACTACGTCCCTGACCAGAAAGCCATCCTTTCTTCATCCAGAGAAGCTCTTTTCTTCATCACCCCTGAAGATATCGACTAGATGTTACAAATCACCCGAGCGGAATCTGTGTCCCCTTTTAATTTAGAGATCCTCACCGAGCTATACCAGAAAATGACGTTCCCACAAAGAGCTTAGATTTTCGAGCTTTTTCTTCCCACTTCCGCTTCACTCCTGACCACCAATCCCCCGTATCCTTCTTCCATGTTTTCCACCAGAGGAAATCAAATTATTTCTTCTCTGTGTGCTCTGCTTGGATACTATTCTGATCAGTGGGTAGATGAGCCCATCCTGGGTTTTCTGTCCATCTTCTCCAACGACGAACAACCAACCACACAGTTCGACTACAGCACCTTCCTAGCCAATAATATCCATGAGAAGTTCATCAATTTCGCCACCGAAGGCATGTTTAGGTATTCATCCATTCTGGCTTACATGTTCCTCTATTTCCAAGACGACAGGTTCAATTTCTCCATGCAGAAGATGGACGCCGACGGGAAGCCCCAGCCAGTCACAGCGTGGACTTCTCTCCTGAAACACAATTCTGTCGAATATGACTTCACGGCGTTTATTGACCAGTTTTACCACCCAGTGGTAAGTATGTTGTGTGGCATGCCTGAGCCACGAATTAATGATGAAGTCCAGAGGATCTTGCATCTCTCGGACAACATTCAGACAGGAGACTAGTATTTATGCCAGAATCACACAGAAATCAGAGTCTTTGGGTGCGAATTGGCGCCTTATAAACTGCCTCGATATGTACCGGTAAGAATTTTTTCATTAGAATATATAAGGCAGATTATGAATTCTGATGATATTCATTTTGTTTCCCTTAAGAAAAAGCAACAATTGAGAATCAAAGGACAAATTGGTCCTTTCATCTGCAATAACCGAGGCGTAGGGGAAGAAGCAGACCGAATTTTGAAAGAAATGAAATTCTCTACGAGTTTCATATGGCACTATGATCTGCACGGGATCATTTCAGATATGAGGGTGAAAAACAAAAATGCCCCATATGCTCACGAGCCCAAGCCAGAGATCGAGAAATTTGCAAATCAGACAGTTTGGCTGCGTGACACTTTGCTGGACTTGGAACAGTAGGGGCCCTCAACAAGTGCGCTACCCGCTACCACACCTCAGGTCCTCAAGGAGAAGAGACCCCGACAGGAGTCATCTCCTCTTATAATAGAGTTGTCATCAGAGGAATTCCAAATTCACTCCAAGAAGCCGAAGACAGTCTCAACGCTCGACACTATAGTAGAATCTACCACAGTGACTACCACAGTGACCACCACTGGGGCCAAGCAATTCAGTTTTCCTTTCGGCTCCAGTCAGCTTAAGGAGGTGACAAAAGCATTAAAATCCATAGATTCTCCCTTGGATACTTTGCCAAGCAAGACTGGGCCCAAGTTGGGCATTTTTGAAAAATATGACATGATCAAAAAGAAGAACCAGACGCTCACCAACAACACTTATGCACAGTTCCAGAAGCAGTCATCCACGGCCCAGCATAGACTTCTTTTAGCATTTGATACAGAGAAGGGTAGGATGCATATGGTGTTCCTCCAAGCACAAGTGCCTGATCCCAGGTGATATCTGATTACAAGAGGGCCATGTTTGAGTTTCAAGCAAAAGATGTGCATCCGGCAGATCAGATGGATCTGCATAAGCAAACTGGGGAGATGATTTTCCACACTTTAGCCCACGCTTCAACTTCTGCATCAAAGTTTCGGGTAGCTTTGAGCAATGCCTAGACCCAACTGAAGCTAGAAAATATATCTTCCTTCGCGAAATACAACAAGATAAAGACGTTGGAGGAGTTGGTCCTCAAGATCGGTTATGACCCGGCGAACGTCAAGGCTGCCGAAGAGATGATTAAAAAGAAAAATGCTGACATCACCTCATTGAGAAAACAGGTAAATATCCCTCCAATAGAGGACCCACAGGCAAAGGAAATAGCTGAAAAGGAAGGTGAAAAAGATGAGATGCTGAAATTCCTCCTAGAGCAGAATGCACAATTAAAGGAGATGGAGGCAGAGATGGAGAGACTGCTTAAGGAGAAAGAGGAGGCAAATCCAATGGAAGGCATTCCATTGAGTGCTATCCCAATTGCAACACCAACAGTGACAGTCATTCCATCTGCAACAGTAGTACCCCTACCAAAAGGAGCTACAGATCTGTCCAAGTCTATGGAGAGAATGAACCTGCAAGATTCAAAAATCAGCAGGCTTAAGAAAGAAGTGGAGAATCTCCAAGAGCTAAAGACTTCTTTTCAGACAAGTCTGTCCAAAGAGAAGCAGGTGAATGAGCAAATCAGGAAGGAGTTACAGCAGCTCCAGAAACAGACAATGGCAGGAAAAACTTTGGCTGAGGTCAAAGAGATCATGTGGACTGATATTTCCAAGTCCATAAATGAAATCTGGCCAATGGCTCAAATCATGTTTGAACAAAACGAGTTGCTCGAGAGGAGCAAGCAGGCTGTGAAGAAAATCAGAGCAGAGCTGGGAGACATGCCTGCACAAGCTAATGAAATCATAAGGTTCCTAAATTCCAAGACCCGATAGGAACTCGAAGAGTTGAAAATTGAAGACAGGACAGAGACTATATTGGAGGTGAAAAGAGTTCTAACCAAAAAAGGGCTCATGCTTCAGCTCGAGGAAAAAATTCAAGTCATGGATCAAGGAGTGCAGAAGTTTTTCCATAAGATAGATGCTCTGCAAAAGAAGGGTCTACCTAGTATGAAGGTCATTAATGACAAGTTAATGACACTCCCTGATTATAAGAAAAGGTTGACAGAAGTGTCTAAGGACAGTTCTAAATTTGCATGAATACAGGGAAGCATCACAGAAAAAGCATTGATGGATGCTTTGCAGTTGGATATTAGTATCCAACATGAGATTAAGCACATTTTCATCGTCAAGCCTACATTTGCTAAGTACAATGACATGGATGAAGTATATAGGAGATTTCTTAAAGTCACAGTGCCAGGTCATATGAGATGGGAAGAACTGTGTGATCTACTAGATTAGCAGATGAGCTGTCACATCTAGTCACCTGTCCAGTCAGAAGAGGTTGCGATGGCACCTCGCCAACGGCCTACCCCATAATTTCAGCATACAGTTTTAATGAGTCATCAGAACAATTTTGATTAGTTAAGTTAGTTAGTCTAAAAATAGTAGGAGCACGTCCTGATCAGTTATGACAGAAGCGTATGTACTTTGTATTACAAATACTTCATTTTCCGATGTATTGAGGGTGGTTGATTCGCACACCCTATTGCTATTAGACTGTATCATTTTTGAAGAGATCCACCATTAATAAAAAAGAGGCATTCTACAGGATTCTTGCGTATGTTCACTGGTGATGTGATTCTCTAAGTTAAAAGTTTTCTTTCTCTGTATTCATTTTGTTTTATGAATCTAATCTTTATGAATAGCGTTATGTTGCAGGATTTATCTCTGATACCCTGTTTCCGATTCTAAATATTTAAATGTTTATCTTCTAATATCTTCAATTAAGAAATTCTTAATTGCTTGTTAGTTGAAGTTATTTTCCTCATCTGTTTCTTCCATTCATCATTTTAATTACTAAAAGATCCAGTGGATGTATTACCTCGGCCTATGGAAAACTTCTTTGGCGTTTCTGGTTATTTCTTGGATTTGATTAAACACAGACCCCATAGCCCAATGGATGTGTAGATTGTCTCAACCACTCTCAAAAAATTCTTTACAACAAAACCAACAGTCTTTACACCTAGCCTAATATCTGAAATTAAAACAAAGCTAAACATTATAGAGAGATCCCTCTCTGAAGCTGGAAGGGCTAGATCCCAGCTTTAAAAGTGGTTGGTTAAGGTTACCTTTATAGATTTCTTCTTTTTCAACCTCTAGGAAATTTATCAAGTGCTAACATAAATGGCGACTCCACTGGGGAAGAGCTAAAACTGATATCTCACGACTTCTTTCCCCTAAAGAAAGTTTGACTTTGAGAAGAAAGTAATATTTAGAGGTTGATTAACTCTGTACATATTACTTCCAGTATCTTTCCTAGGACCTTTTGTTCCTATATGACTGTCCCTGCAGCAGTACAACCTAATATCGAGCCTGGACTATCGAATCAAATGCATATTGCGTCAAACCTGTTTGATTTAATCCTCCAAACTGCCAACAACCGGGAAGAGCTCGAACGTTCGTGGGCAGCCATCGAACGTGACATAGTTGCTCAGGAACAATTGGAAGCTAGATGACGTCAGCGTAGAAATCTCCCTTAGTTTTCATTTACCATAAAATTAAATAAAAAAAAAATACATATACAAAAACCCAAAAAGAGTTCTAGCTCCCAAGAAAGTCCACACTCGATCTCATCCAAACCCAGAACCCTCTACAGCGTTAGATAACCCCGAGCAATTATTGAGGCAAAAGACCTTTTCTTCCAGTTCAGCGAGCGGTACTCCACTTCACAAGTCTCCTTCCTTTTCTGGAGAACTAGATAGCTTACAAAGCCTTGATCTTGAGCCTTTTCCGCTACGAAACCTGGTTAGAGCCCGGTCCGAAACCTTTGTGTCTAAGCTCGTCTTTGACCCAACTGTGGTGCAACCTCGAACCCCCGAAGTATTGTCTCCTACAAATAAACTACAAATCACTACCTCAGCCCCACTCAGTCCTTCGTCTTCCTCGTCTTCAGTCGCTACCTCTCCTACCACCCAGGCCGTCATTCCGCCTCCTCCGCCCATCATGGCAGCTCGATACGCTCCTTTGGTGTTGGCTGCACCTCTGCATGCCATGCCCCAAGACTACCAGACTAGACTTCCACAGTTCGATGCAACAGGAGCATTAAACGCACAACAACATGTAGATAAAATGAACGACTACTTGGATTTACAAGAAGTTGACGAAGTCGACGTTCAAATGAGACTGTTCACCCAAAGTCTGACAGGGGATGTCAAGAAATGGTTCAAAGCTCTACCTGCCGCATCAATCCCTAACCTTGTCGTGTTCCAAAGAAGCTTTCTTGACAGATGGGAGGTAACGAAAAACCCTCTTCAAATACTGTCAGAATACGAGAACATAAAACGAAATCAAGGTGAAACGGTCCAAGACTATTGCATCCATTTTAACAACTTGTATAATGCAATCCCAAATGAAATCAAACCTCCCCTAGGTTTGGCATTGATTAAATTTCCTGATGGATTCGATGCTGACATGTCTTACCAATTGAGAGAAAGAAATGCTGCCACCCTTGAGGACATGCAGAAAAGTGCTATTAGTGTGGAGGCAAATCTGTTGGCGAAACGGGCCTGAAAAAGGTCAGAAAGAAGGGTCACTATCAAAGAAGAACCTTCCACATCGACCACGGATTCCAAGCTAGATTCTTTGGCCCGAAGAGTGGAATTAATGATGGAAAGAATAAATTTTTCTGACAGAAACCCTCCCAGGGACAACGCACCTACTCCCCAGATCCGGAACCCCAATTTTAGGAGAAATCCTCCTCAAATCAGGCAAAGAGATCAAAGAGATCAAAGAGACCTTAGAGACCAAAGAGAGCAGAGAGGTCCTGATCAGCCAATCAGGCGTCCCCTACAGGAAAATTATGCTGATGATGGGGGGGAAGTAAATGAGGAATTGGAGGACACTCATATCAACCTCATGGGCATTCATGATAATGAGGCCATTTTCCTTACTCAAGAAGAGCAGGAACTCTTTCTGCTAAATCAAACAAAGGTTAGTAAAGGGGCCGAGGATGCAGAACAACAGGACCATGAAAACGCTATTTTGGAAGTGCACCGCCAATATAATCTGCGAAGTAAGAAGACAGAAGGAAATTCCTCTAAAAAGATGACCGAAACACAGAAGTTAGCCGAGGATGAGAAAAATCTTGAGAAGACCACTGCTGAAAAGTCTCCTGAGAAAGGTAGAACTGATGCTCCAATGAAGAAAAACATCACTATACTGAAAATACCATCACAACCCGAAGTTTCACTGCTAATTTGCCTAGTACTTCTGACCAGAGGAATATGGGGGAACAACCAGAACCAACGAGTCAGACCCGAACACCTGCACCTTTTAGCCTGGAGGTAGAATTGGCCAAAATTAAAATTCCCATCCCACTGACAGAGTTGATACGCAGAGGTGATTATCGTTCATAGGTACTAAAAGCATTAGCCATTGAACCTGACATAGGCACCAAGGCCTTAACTATCGGATCAGTGACTCACTCAGATACTGTGAACCTTGTGGACGATCATCCCGAACTCCTCTTCGGACCTGAAGTGGATGGTCGAGATGATACCGGTGATGTAGCTCCCTTTTACATCAGTTTGAACATACATGATTTGATATTGCATAACGCCATGTTGGATTCAGGTGCCTCACATAATCTGATGCCCAAGGCGGTAATGGAAAAACTGGGATTGGAGGTCACTAGGCCATACAAAGATTTACACTCGTTTGAGTCCAGCAAATTCAAATGCATTGGTCTGATTAAGGATCTCTGCATAACCCTGGTTCAGATCCCTTCGAAAAGCATGGTGATGGACGTGGTGGTTTCCGACATCCCACCAAAATATGGTATGTTGTTATCCCGCTCTTGGGGAGCTAAGTTGAAAGGAACCTTGCAACTGGATATGTCTTATGCCACTATCCCAGTGTTTGGACAACAGAGGAGGTTATACAAAGAAACGTTGATGAAGTATGTGGTCAACAGTCAAGAGAAACCTCACAATTACCCCCTTTACTCTGCTCATTCAGATTTAAATTCGTTCATCCTGTACAATGATGGTGATACCGAAGAGCCAGACAATCAGCTGGTGGAAGATGTATCTAGTCAAGACGAAGGCCCAGAAAACGGCGAAGCAGCCAAGATGAAAAATATAATCACTGAAGAGTTCCCTGCTGATTTATAGAGTATGGATTTTGATGGAGCCGTGAGTAAAGAAGGAGAAAGAGCTGGAATCTGGTTGCATAATCATCAAAAAAGGTATTCAGAAAATCATTCCTATAAGTTAAATTTCCATTGCACTAACAACGTTGTTGAGTACGAAGCTTTAATGCTAGGACTGAAGCTGTTGAAAAAGGTGGGTGCTAAGCAAATAATGGTAAGGGGTGATTCTGAATTGATTATTAAACAAATTAAAGGTGAATATGCTGCTAAACATACATGCCTTAGAGCATACAAGAATGCTTCTCTCGATGCTTTGAAGTGTTTTAATGAGGTGAACTTGTAGGTCATGCCTAGAGGACAGAATATTCTGGTGGACGGATTAGCTACGTCTGCTGCTTCCTGCAAGATCCCTTTTCGAAAAACTCACCCATACACTGTTGAAGTGAAGTGCAGACCGACAGTGCCCGATAATATCAGGTATTGGCAAGTGTTTGGAAATGACAATCAGATAGAAGACTTTCTGCAATGCAAGAACAATTTTGAATGTACAAACCAGATGTAGAAAATGAAAATGTAAATAATTCTGAGTTTGAAATAGATAGTGTTAATACTGTAAATACAGTAGATACAGAGGATTCAGTAGATTCAGGAGAGTTAGGAGATGACGAACTGGAGGCCGAAGTTTTGCAATTGAAAAGCAATGCTTTACCTAGAGGTCTCGTCCCTTTAGAAGATCTGTTTGACAATGACAACGTAGCAAAGAAGTCCAAAATAGAATCCCATGGGCAAGAGGTAGAAGACTGCAATATAGGAACTGAAGAGAAACCTAAGATGGTTAAACTGTCCAAATCTTTACCCCCATAAAAAAATCTTAAGTACATTGAGTTATTCAAAGAATATTCTGACGTTTTTGCCTGGAGCTACAAAGATTTGAAAGCCTATGACACCAGCATTATACAACACAGGATTCCCATAAAGGAGGACCAGAAACCATTTAGGAAGAAACTTAGGAGGATAAATCCCAAGTTTCTCCCCTTGATAGAAAAAGAGATTAAGAAAATGTATGATGCCAAGATCATAGTCCCACTCTGTTTCTCTAAATGGGTTTCTAATTTAGTCCCTACTCGCAAGAAAACTGGGGAAATCTGACTCTGTATAGATTTCCGGAATTTGAACAAAGCGTCCTTGAAGGATAACTACCCCTTGCCTAAAATGGATCACCTCCTGCAAAGAGTGTTTGAGTCTAGTCGAATTTCTCTGTTAGATGGTTTCTTAGGTTACAACTAGGTCCTAGTTCACCCAGATGATCAGGAAAAAACCACTTTCACCACTCCTTGGGGCACTTTCATGTATGTGAAGATGCCTTTTGGTCTGATGAACGTAGGAGCTACCTTCCAGAGGGCAATGAATATCGCTTTCGTTGAAGAGTTGGGTAAGTTTATCGTCGTTTATTTGGATGATGTGACTGTATTCTCCCAATCTGATGATGAACACTTGCGGCACCTTAGACGAGTTTTTGAAAAGTGTAGAAGGTTCGGGATTTCCCTAAATCCCAAGAAATGTCTTTTTGGGTTGGAAGAGGGAAAACTACTGGGACACATCATCTCTAAGGAGGGAATTAGAATTGACCCCAGCATAATAGAGGCCATACTAAAGTTAGAACACCCAAGGAATCTAAAAGAACTACAGTCTTTTATAGGGAAAATTAACTTTCTTCGAAGATTCATTCCTAATCTAGCCGAGCTCCTCCAAAATATCACAAACATGCTTAAAAAAGACGCAAAAATAAAATGGGACTCAGAGTCTAGACAATCCTTCGAACAGGTCAAATGAGCACTCACAGAGGCCCCAGTTCTAATTAGTCCCGATTTTGCTAAAGATTTCTATCTTTTCTCTTTCGCCTCAGAACATACTATAGCAGATGTATTACTGCAGAAGAACAGTGAAGGGTATGAACAACCCATAGCTTTCTTCAGCAAAGCTCTAAGAGATGTTGCACTGAATTATAATATCATGGAGAAACAGGCTTTTTCTTTGGTAAAGTCTATAAAGGACTTCAGGGTCTATATTCTTCATTCACATGTCATAGCATATGTTCCAAACGTGGTAGTGAAAGATATCTTGACACAAGACAACCCTGATGGGAGAAGGGGAAAGTGGATTGCAGTTATTCTAGAATACAACATTGAAATTAAGCCCACAAAACTGATCAAAGGCCAAGGCCTTGCCAAATTGATGGCTGAATCTAACTTTCAGGCTCTTGACATTAATTTTCTAGACGTGGCAGATGAACAGGGTGAGATGTCGACTCCAAACGTTAAAGAGGTTTTTATAAACTCTCCATGGTATGCAGACCTTATTTTTGTTTTACAAAATTTACAATCTCCCCCTGGTTTAAGTAAAACTAAAGCTAGATTTTTAAAGTTGAAGGCTTTGAAATTCTGTATTCTAGAAGGAAATTTGTATTCGAAAGATCCCGCAGGTATTCTTCTAAATTGTTTACTAAAAGATGAAGCTGATAAAGTGTTGCAGGAGTTCCATGCAGGTGAATGTGGTGGCCATTTGAACTGGAAGGTTACAGCCAACAAAATACTCAGAGCTGGATTTTACTAGCCCACCCTGTTTGCAGATGTACATCAGAAAGTAACAGCCTGTCATCAGTGCCAACTGTTTGAGGGTAAAAGGAAACTCCTTCCTTTACCTCTTAAACCAATTTCAGTTGAGGGTCCTTTCCAACAATGGGGACTTGACTTCATTGGAGAAATACACCCTCCATCTTCAGGCCAACATAGGCGGATCCTTACTGCTACCGATTATTTTACCAAATGGATCGAGGTTGTACCAAGCAAGC
>CBVK0100799765.1:0-10671 GCA_900067695.1 Picea abies
CATCCAGAACCACCAACCACACACAGTCTATATCTTTCTCTTTTATGAACAAAACCCACAACAGTTACTCTTCGCATCTTCTTAGGCAAAAGAAAAAACTGTCCAAGCAACTGAAACGCCAACCGATAAAGAATCATGAATTAGTTTTGCTAACTGATTCGTAACTGATGAATTAACTATGAGAGAGAACAATAGCCCTCCGATCATATTTGAGTTTATCTGCACCATTGGATGAACTTTATTAATCTTTCCTTTAAATCAGGTTTCGGCATTTCAGCATTCCTGTGGCCAAGTGTCTCAACACTTCATATCATGATCTCCGAAATTCTGATATAGAGCTTTTCTGCACTAGCTCCTTCCTCAATATGACCAAATCCATGACCAAGATCTTATGCATAAAGTGCTTTTCACGAATTCTCATTTCGTGAGTTTGGAAATGAGGCATCTCGACTCTCCAAGTTGTGATCCCCAAAACCGAGATGGAGCTGAGATCAACAGTCCACGATCTCGATGAATCTACGGTCCAGATCTCATCGTGAATTCGCATCTCACGATTCCTTCGATGGAGGTCCTTGTCACTCCAAGTTGCGATAGGCGAAACTCCGAAATGAAGCTTAGATCAATAGTCCATGATTTCGATGAATCTATGGTCCAAATCTCATCGTGAATTCACATCTCACGATTCCTTTGATGGAGGTCCTTGTCACTCCAAGTTGCGATAGGAGAAACTCCAAAATGAAACAATCTCGATGAATCTACGGTTGCGATTAATTTGCGATTTCGCATATCGTGATTTCAATGGTCATATTTCTTGCCTCTCCAAGTCGTGAGTCGCGAAACTCCGAAATGGAGTCGAAGGTCCAGATCACACCTTGATCTGACGGCTGTGATTAAATCACGATTTTGCATATCGCAATTTCAATGGTCATATTTCTTGCCTCTCCAAGTCGCGAGTCGCGAAACTTCGAAATGGAGTCAATGGTCCAATAGTCCCGATCAACACTTGATTTGACGGTCATCGGGAATTGTAAATGGGATCCAACGATCAGAAATGTTGCTTCTCCTCTCGAACAGTCCTAATCAACACTTGATATGATGGTCATCGTGAATTGTAAATGGGATCCAACGATCTGAAATGATACTTCTCCTCCCGAGCAGTCCCAATCAACACTTGTAAATGAGATCCAATCAGAAATGTTGCTTCTCCTCCCAAGCTTACTTTGTTCCGCTTACTCTGATATTGCAAACAATCCTCTGCACTATATCTTCTAAGCTTATTTGAATCTTCTCTGCAATGACTTCTCATAATGCCCATCTATTATAAACTTTTTTTACTCATGCCATCTTCACTGTTGTACTTGCCATCAATGACAAGTATACAAGCATGTGCTTTCTGTTAAATATTTTCCAAGGGGTTCCATACTAAACCATGTTCTCTTTTTCGGTATTGTTACAACCCATATCATGTTACAGAGGACTATCCAAAATCACTAAATAAGTTGGAAGAGAAGAAGACAAATTGCAACATGGTGACTACATAGTTTTGCATGAATAAGAAAAGGGATGGTGAAGTAGATGTCTAGGTGATAACCCGAGGTAGAGAAAAGGAAATCATGGAATTCAATCATGGTGAAAGATTAAGTCAAAGGCTGAAGGGGAAGATAAGGAAAGTGGTGTGGCCCCCTCACAAGTTTGATGTTGTTCAACAGAAGCATTTTTTGTGTGATACACAAAGGGTCATCGAAGAGGAGAGAGCACGAAAGAAGCTGCAACAAATGACACAAATATCACTTCAAGAGGAACGGATTCATGAATAATTTCAATGAGCGACATAAAGGTCTCTAGAAGAGGCTCACATCCATGAAGAATTATAGCATGTCATGTAAAGGTCATCAGAGGAAGCTCATTTGCGTGAAGAAATGAATTGTGTGATGAAGAGGTCATTGAAATAAGTGCATAGAAAAGAGGAGCTATGAAGTTCCTAATAAAGAATGATCGAGGAACATCACCTAAGGATTTGAAGCACACAACACATGAATAAGCACTACATGACTTGGGTCACAAAACTGAGACTAAAGATCAAGTAAGTAACTTCTTATGTTTTTGTTTGAGATTGTTAAATGATCTTGATGCTGCGTGAAATTTAAAACATATGTTAGCAACCTGCATGGGGGGAGACGAGATAGAGAGAGAGATATTATCCCTACTAATAGAAATGGATCAGTGCCAGGCCAATAAGAAGAAGCGCATAGGAAAAGAGTTCAAGATGAAAACTGAACTTGGGATTTATGGAATGGATGGAGTTATGTTGGATCTGGGCTCCAACGTGAACATCCTATTGAAGAATTCATGGGAATTTATGTGTAAACCAAATTTGGTTTGGTTTCCCATTCATTTGTGGTTGGAAAATCAATACAAGATCTACATTATAGGCCATTTGGATCAACTTAGTTGAAGTGAACATTGAAGGGGTGAAGAAGGATGACTTTGAAGTAATAGATATTATGGATGATTATGATCCCTACCCTACCTTGGTATTGATTGGGCCTTTGAAAACAATGCGATGTTGAATTTGAAGAAGCAACATATGTCATTTGAGACTGATACTTTACGCATTATTGTACATCTAGATCCTAATGAAGGAGATAGGTACAATGCGCTAGTAGATGAGGATGCATAGATATTTTTTATTGAAAATATCTACAAGGTCATAAGATGAAGGGAATATTATCCAATCCCACATTGGATGGGAAACTAAGTTGGAGGAGTTTAAATTCTTATGATAATGATTCCAACAATGCCATATAAAGGTGGAAACAGAAAATTTATAAGGTCTCTACTCAAATATGTGCATGAATAACTAAATAAGTACGTTGGATTGACTATGAGCTATGTGATGCACCGTTCTTTTATGGGATGAGTTCGATGGAGGCCTTCTTGGCACATATGGTGAAAACTATCTCATAATATTGGTGAGTTCAATTCATGGATGCCATAGTCTGAGGTACACCTGTATGATGGTGGGAAAACCATTGTGCAACCCTACAAGACTGAGCGCAGGTGGCTAAAAAGATTAAAGCCAGGTTCCTTCCAATCCCTTAATTTGAGTTGGCCAATCGATATAAGGGAACTAAAGACCCGCAGGAGCACACTCAATACTATGAGAGGCGATGGATTAACAAAAATATTCCTCCCACCCATTGGGTCCATCCATTCATTCATACTATGGATATGGTTCCCAGGAGTCAGTACATTTAGGAGGATCTCTAATGACAAACAATAGATTGGGTCCAGGTAAGCACACATTTTTGTGCAACATTCTATTTTACTATGGAGGATATTTCTCAAAGGGAGGCACTCCTCCAGATCAAGTATTTTATCTTCCATTGTCAACCCAAGGATGCCACCCCAAAGGTGGTCTATGTGTATCATCAACAAATGGAATATTTGAAAGAGGTTATCCACTGCTGGAAGGTTGAAGTGGATGATATTGATGATGACAATCCCTGAGGAATATAGATCAAATAATTCAAGACAGAGCACACACTAAAGGGAAAGGTGACAAAGATGTATGCACCAGACTATGGACGCCCAATAAAGACAAAGAAACACAATATTGGAACTGAAGAAGCACCCAAAATGGCTATCATTGGAAACTATTAGGATACGGATAATGTTACCCAGGTCATGAAATTAATCAAGGAATACATGGACTTATTTCCCCACAACTTCTCATAAATGAAGGGAACTGCAGGATCCTTGGGAGCGGTGAAGATTCAGCTCAAGCTAGATTCCAAACCATTCAAAAGGAGGCCTTATCGATTAAATTTCATATACAAAGAAAAGGTGCACAAAGAGTTGGATTGTATGTTGGATGCTAGAATTATTGTCCATGTGGAAGAGTCAAATTGGATTAGCCCCATGGTGGTGTAACCCAAGGAAACTGGTGACATCTGAATATATGTATATCTAATAAGTATTAATGCAACATATGTCCATGACCCTTTGCCTACCCCATTCACCAAAGGGGTTTTGGAGAATGTTGAAGGCCGAGAAGCCTACTCTTTTAAAGACAAATTTTTAGGGTATCATTAGGTTTAAATTGCATAAGCGGATCAAGCCAAAACCACCTTTGTGACAGAATGGGGTTCCTTTGCTTACACTGTGATGCCATTTGGACTAAAAAATGCACCCATAGTTTTTTCCCAGATAAGGGTCACAACCTTCAAAGAATTTATTCATAAGTTCTTGAATTTTGTTTGTATGACTAGAAAATGATCAGTTCTAAAGGAGCACATGCAAGACCTTCTCTTTATTTTGGATCGATATCATCAGCTCCAAATTTCTTTGAATTTGAAGAAGTGCATATTTCACACACCTTTTCAAACTTTATTGGGGCATGTAGTTTGTAAGGATGGATTATTAGTCGGCCAACCTAATATTTTCGTCATACTAGACATGGTGGCCCCCTCCTCAGTGCATGACTTGCGTGAAACATTGGGTCATACAAGATATTACTAGTGGTTCATTCAAAACTATCCAAAAATTGCATCCCCTTTGGAGAAGATTCTATGTAAATATACCAAGTATGTATGGACACATGAATGTCAAGAAGCCTTGGATACCCTAAAGGATAAACTAATCACTGCGTGAGGGCCTTTCCATGGTGTATTCCTTGAAAAAGTTTCTCTAGTATTTCTTGGGAACCCTTTTTAAATTCTTCACTTCAAATTATGTGCTTAATTATTTGGTCAACGAGCTAGTATTAGGGGGGAGAATATGTCGTCGATTTCTTCTCTTCCAAGAATTCAAATTTGAGGTCATTGTCAAGCCATGAAAATACAATGTCGGCCCATATCATCTATTGCGAATTGAGTTTGGTGAAGCCAATTGGAGTCTTAATGATGAAATCCCCGACAAAAACTTGTTTGCATCAAAGTAGTGCCCAATCAATTAGCTGAGATTGTATAATTTCTCACAACTGGACAGGCTCCAACATGGTATACTTCGACCCATCTTCGTGAACTAGTGACCTATAGCACAAACTATCAATTGATTGTTAGACATTTATATAAGCTTGAAGATGATGGAATTTTGTCCACATGTGTCTTAGAACTTGAACATGACCCTCTGTTGTATGAAGCCCATGAGGGTATTGCAGGGAGATATAATGCAGGTAAGGTTTCTACATGAAATTTTGTACGTACAGGGATTTGGTGGCCATCACTATTCATTGATGCCAAGGAGTATTGAAAATGTTGTGACGTTTGTCAATGCATCAAAAAGCCTTGTTGAAGATATGAGCTCCCTCTTTTTCCAGTTACAACATTGGAACCATTTTAAAAATGGGTTGTTGATTTTGTGGGACCCATCAAAACTCCTATGCATTAGAAAATTTTGCGCTACACTATTACAACAACCGAATATCTAATGATATGGGTCGAACCCACACTAGTTAATGACTGCACAACAAAAACATCGATGCAATTCATTTTTGAGAATGTGATTACAAGATTTGATTGTCCAAAGGTTATGATGAGTGACCAATGATTGAATTTTCTGAATGAGACCATTCACGAACTCACTCAATATTTCATGACTCATCACTAGAAGAGCACTCCCTATCATCCTCAATCTAGTGGTACAATTGAATATTTCAATAATATTTTAGAACATGCATTAACCAAAGTTTGCAATGTGCAGTGTAATGGATGGGACCAACAGATCCCTGCAGTGTTGTGGGAATATCACACCACCTGCAAAAGGTTGACCAAACACACTCCATTCCACTTTGTCTACACTAGGGAAGTTACCATGTGGTTAGAATTTATTGTTCCTAGCTTACAAATTTCTCTATATACTCACATGACCGATGAAAATCACTTCAACACAATTTGGAAGAGCTTATGGAGCTTGAGGAGAACTGTTTGGTAGAAAGATTCATCCAAGTGGTTGAAAAACATAGACAAAAGGCTTGGCATGATCACAACATATAACATAAAATTATCCAGCCAAGTTCTCTGATGTTGTTATATGAAAAAAAATATTTACAACACCCGAGCAAGCTACGTATGCATTAGTTGGATCCTTTTTGTTTGGTCTACATCAGTGAATACAATGCCACCAAGTTGGATACTATCAATTTTCATATGCAACTCTATGTGAATTATTTTCAAATCTAAAAATTTCTTCCTAGTGAACTAATAGTAAACCCTAGTTGTTATCACTGAACAATTTTACACTGAAAATAATTGACTGAAAATATGTGTGGTGGAAACAAAAATATTAGAGATGAATCGTCAATACATGTGAGTCACAAATTTTCTATTTTGTAATTTTATCAAACTTAAAATTTATGAGAGAAAACTATCCCTCCCATCCAACACAACTTCACCAAAATATGAGGACAACCTTGTCCTCTCAAAACCAAAAAACCAAACCTTAGAAAATCCCTGGAAATTTCCTCTACCCACAAATATGCTACAGACCACCTATATGGATTTCTAACATCACCTATCATCCTGTACAAACCTTCTCTTTCCTAGAAAATTCTATACCCGATTCACCTTACTGCAATCTGCATACATATGTGACCATGCCTAATGCAACCTGCGTATACATGATTCACCTTTCTAAAACCCATGTACATATGCTACTAGGATATCTAAAACCTATATAAATACATTATTCCTCCCACTACAATCCATGTACAAGTACAATAAATGTGTATGGATACCTTCATACAATTCTCTCTCTATCACTTCCTCTCTTCTAGGCCATATTTTCCACCATTGCAAAATTTCCCTTTGTTGAAATCACCAAGCCTCCTAGCACAAGTGCCCACCCACCTATGCTAACTCCATCCTTTCACCACAAAAACTACACCATATGAAATTTCACATTGACCTCTCTCCTTTATATACAAGTCTTAGGGGTCAACATAGAATCCCCTCCATAATATTTTGGGGTTGAACCCCCAACACAAACCCACAAAAAATACCACCAAAACCATGAAACCTCAACATCATTACAATGACATTTTTCTCCAATCAAAGAGTGTAATGTGGTTCCCATGATGATTTCCACATGCCAAACCCTAGGGAACATGAGAATACATACCTTAAGCTAAAAAAATCAACACTCCCTCTTAGTGAGGGAGGCATTCTCACCACACTCCACAATCACCTGTAAGTAGCTCTGTCTCCCACCCTAGGAGTAGTTATGTCTCCTGCACTAGATCCGCTACCACACATACTCTCGAATATTCCTAATTGGTTTCCCCCTCTGTCATCGAAGAAAACCTGCTCTCCAATCCTCCTGACTAGCTGCACCATCGGTCACTGAAAAAATCTTGTTGTCCAGCATGATCCCTTCCTATAAGATACCCTACTTGTAGAAGATTCCCACTCCTTAGAATCCTTCCTAGTCATCTCAACCAATGACACTTGCATGTCAGTCCTGTAATATGTTTCTCTCCCACCTAAACTTGACCGGGAACTCCCTATGAATGGATAACTCTCATTTTGAGCCAATTGACTCTCTTTGATATCAAAGTCCCTCTAAGTCTACATGATCCCTATGAAACTTGACTCCCTCTAAGTCCGCATGCTCCCTGTGAAATCTGACTCCCTCTGAGTCTGTACAATATCCAGAGCCATACGCTCCCTCTGAACTTGCTCACCTCCTTTGAATTCTAATCTCCTCTGAACATTTTTGGGAGGATTCTCCTCTCGACTAGATCCTGAGGGATGACTCCCTATGAACTCTGGCTCCCTCTAAGTCGACATTACTGGTGGGGATACCTACCTCATCAATGGTGGAGCTACCTGCTCCCTCTGAACCTGTGCTACTGGTGGGGCCACCTGCCTCACGATTGGTGGAACTACCTGCCTCACAACTAATGGAGCCACATGCTCCTCCTCATCCATGTCTATGCTCCCATTGGTCATAGCATGCATAGGATGGCCCCTCAACCTATATAGGTTTCCCTCCATAACTCTAAGAATCACAGTTGATCTAAATCTAGATCATTTGGGAACAACCAACACCTCTCCATCTCAAAATAATATGTGATATCCATTCCTCTAAATATTCAATATTGAGAGGACACTCCTCCTGAGTTCTGGCACCCATAACACATTTGACACCGTTATTACCTCTCGTGAATCGAATCAGAATGATATTGTACCAGATCCTTGTACTTCATTCTTGGATCCCATACCAAGCTCCACACACAATTCTAAGCCAGTGTCTATGAAAGTGTCGAATAAATCTTGTGCACCAGTCATATGGAAATATGCTCCATTATCCACCAACCATGTCCCCCCTACTAGAGATTGTACCTAAAAGGGCAGAGACCAACATGATGTCCCTCTAGAACCTGTCTACAACCTCATCAACCTTTGTTGGTGATTCCTGCTTCCTTCTTCCCTTCCCCTCCAGTGTTGACACTTGTGAAGCATAGTGACCAAATTCATGACACTCAAAACATCTGATCTTACTAATATCATTATTCTATATCAGCTCTGGAGATGCTTCTCTCTCAGGAGAATCCCTTCTCCCAAGAGAACCTCTTCTTCCTAAAGAATCTCTTCTACCCTTCTAGGCTACAAGGGCATGGTTCTCATAACTACTACTCTTCACCACACTATCCATATCCTCTGTGGACACCAATCAAGTCTCTTCCTGTATAAAATCAGTCCATATCCTATCAAACCCTGGAAACATCTCTCATGCATAGATCCTCTACACAAAACGTTTCCCAATACATGGGAAGGCCTCTCAATGCTGCATTCACCCACTCAACATCCAATAACACCTATCCATCCTATAAAAACACTGCATATCCCTAATCCTCAATTGTTGAGGTTGAGAACACACTCCTCAAAACAATAACAGATTTTCCACTCACAACGCATCCCCTAACTCCATCCAGAATACCATTTCTCCAAATCCTTGTACTACATGATTGGTCCTCATAATAATATCCTCATACATACATGAGTCAGAAACTGTAAAGCTCACAAAAAAATCATGTGCCCCTGTCATGTGTCGGTGGATCCCACTGTATAAGAACCATGCAATCCTCCAAAGCAAGCATCTAGCTTACCCAAGTCACGACCATCCAATGAAATTCTACCTAAGTCCATAATCCAGGTCACCAAATTATTCGTGTCTATGCACACACTGCAATTGAACATGTTTCCTCTCTTTGAACAGTCCCAAGTTGTGGATGAAACTCATTCTAGTCCACTCTAGACCTTTGTAACTCATATCTACAAGTGTCCTCATCCTCATGCATCAAATGCCTCATACATTTTCATACCTTGACAATGTGAAACTCTCTCACCCAATGAATACTCTATCTCATCAACTTGACATACACACAAAGCCACCTTTTCTATGTCAAATCACCTAAGATTCACCCATTGCAAATCACCATGACAAGCCATTTTAATTCCATCCATAAGGTTGGAAACCTACCACATATTGTTACGATCATAACAAAATATTGCTACTATCATAACAACATATTGTTACGATCCAGGATCTCCACCAATCCACCAAAAATCCCAACCAACCACACCACTAAGATGCAACAGTCCACAACTCCTCGTTTGGACAGTATCCTCCATGTGTCAAACCAAAGACCATCTAACTTATTTTAGCCTATAAAAACACTATATCTCCCTCTCAAATATAACTCCTCAACACTGCTACAGCTCCCTCTCAGAGTTTTCACATGTGACTTGCCCAAAACAAGAACAAGAATAAGAAAAACACTCTTCCATTGTTGTATCCCAAAATGTGTCTCAAATATTATCCTCTTCTCTTCAAATCTCAATCTTTGATTCCATGTCAATTTTCACATGCAACTTTATGTGACTAATTTTTAGATCTCAAAATTGCTTTCCAATGAACTAACTGTAAACCCTATTTGTTATCACTAAACATTTTTACAATGAAAATAATTGACTGAAACTATATGTAGGGGAAACAAAAAGATCAAATATGAATCATCAATACACATGAGACACAAATTTTTTGTTTTGTAATTTTATCAAACTCATAATTTCCGAGGGAAAAACTAGCCCTCCCAACCAATACAATTTCACCAAAATCTAAGGACAACCTTGTCTTCTCAAAACCAGAAATCCAAACCTCAACAAATCCTTGGAAATTTCCTCTACCCACAAATCTACTGCAAACCACCTATACAACTTGTTGATGTCACCTGTCATCTTATGCAGACCTTCTCTTTGCTAAAACTCTATACGTGATTCACCTTACTACAACCTAAGTACATACACATTAATTTTTCCCACTGCAACTTGCATATACGCAATTCACCTTCTTGCAACCCACGTACAAACACTATTGTTCTCTTTGAAAAAACATGTATATACATGATTCCTCCCACTACAATCCATGTACAAGTACATAAAACTTGTACAGACACTTGTGTACAATTCACTCTCTATGACTTCCTCTGTTATAGGCTAGACTTTCTACCAATACAAAATTTCCCTTTGTTGAAATTACCAAGCCTCCTAGCACAAGTGCTCACTCACTTATGCTAACTCCATTCTTTCACCACACACTCTACACCATATGAAATGTCAAAATGACCTCTCTCCTTTATATACAATTCTTAGGGGTGAGATCGGAAGA
>CBVK0100799766.1:0-10671 GCA_900067695.1 Picea abies
AAATATTATATTAAAAAAAAAAAAAAAAAAACTAATATTATATGAACATAAATTGACTCAAATATTATATATATATATATATATATATAATATATATAATTTTTAAGAAAAATAATTTTTTTTATAAAAAAAATATTTCTTTATTTATTATAAAAAAAAATATTCATATATTCTTTATTAAAAAAACATTATAACAATAATAATAATGTTAATAATAGCAATTAATTCACACTAAACTTAAACTTAAATAAACATAAACAAAGATAACTAAAATGAAATATTAAAATCAAAAAAATTATTTAAAAACTTTTTTCATAAAACAAAAATACGTTTAACAAAACATATCCATATCTCATATCTAATAAAGTATATTATATTTAAAAACATTTTTTTGGCAAGGTTTTAAACAATTTAATACATGTTACTAAGGTTTCTTTTGTTCGCTA
Source organism: Picea abies (assembly GCA_900067695.1). Taxonomy (NCBI): domain Eukaryota; kingdom Viridiplantae; phylum Streptophyta; class Pinopsida; order Pinales; family Pinaceae; genus Picea; species Picea abies. Next base: position 447 of record CBVK0100799766.1, read on the forward strand.
GGGTGTAACTGACATGTGATATCTATATCTCATATCTGAAAAAATATATTATACTTAAAAACCATTTTTTTTTAGGTTTTAAACAATATTTTTTTTAACGTTTTAAACAATTTAATACTTGCTATTAATGTTTCTTTTTGTTCGTATTAATGTTTCTTTTTGTTCGCTAGGGTGTAACTGAAATGTAATTTTTTTTTTAGCATGAGTGGAATTTTTAGGTGTCTTCTCGGGGAGCCATTAAAACAAAGAGTAGTAACTATTTAATTTTTTTTCCTTTAAATATATTTTTATAAATAATTTTCTTTTGAATAATTATTGATTAAAATAGTTATTTTAAATGTTTAAATTTTTAAAAATAATTAAAAAAAATATTTTATATATATTTTTTTGAATAATTGTTGATTAAAATAGTTATTTTAAATGTTTAAGTTTTTAAAAATAATTTAAAAAATGTTTTATAAAAGTGAAAAGGTTTAAATAGTTTTTCATCTCTGTAAATAATTTTATGTTGAATAATTGTTAATTAAAATAGTTATCTTAAATGTTTAACCTTTTAAAAATGTTTTAAAACATGTTTTATAAAAGTGAAAAGGTTTAAGTAGTTTTTTAAATGTATATTTGGGATTCTCATGAGAGTGTGTTAACTTGATTTTAATAATAAATTAGATTAAAAATATATATGTACCTTTCATCATTATTGAAAATTAATGTTTTTAGCATCAATTTTGAGATATTTTATAGGAGTTCTCATTCTTTAATTATTGATCACACCTACCCTCTTGTATGGGTGTGAGGTTGAAACAAAATAGAGAGAGTTCTTGTCACTATGATATCTAAACATGTTATTGCCAAGATATTAATGCCTCATGATGTTATTCTTATAAAAATTGACACAACCCCATTCAATGCTTCTGTGATCTTTCATGTTGTGATACTTATACACATGCTTTTACGGATGGACAATTATTAGATTGGTCTTCTTAGATATTCATTTCTTGCTCTCAAATCCTCTATGGAGTAGGTGGAGCATGGGATCGATTTATGTTGGTAAATGGGAGTCTCTTCATTGATTCACCTCATTGACCTTAATATTGATAGATCAACCTTGCATAGTTTTTTAGTGAATGTTCATCATCTCTCTAAGGAAAAGATAAACAAGGTTATTTGTATCGAGAACTATAGAGCCTACCTTTGATTTGCATGGTTTCAGCCTAGAGAATTGCTTTCTCCCAAACTTTAACACGATTCATATATGGTATCTCTAATGCAATGATGGGTCCATTCAACCACTAGGGTACACCAACCACCAGTTGCCTTGTAGTCTGAGGGTCCCTCTTACCAATCTTACTGTTTGCTCCCAACAAATTTGTGTTGATACAAATCATATATTTCTTGGGAGCATCATATATTCTAGATTTGCTCCTTGAGACTTAGACTAAGGACCACTTTGTATTTTGATGATCTCGCTACTATAAGATTAGATGACAATGTTTTTGTCTTTTCATATATTCACTTGATTGTCCCCGGACACTCATGGCTTATGAGGACCAGAGATGCTTTCACTTGATTGTCCCCGGACACTCATGGCTTATGAGGACCAGAGATGCTTTGCCCTCTTCGTCTCCGACATTTGACTCATCATAGGCTAGTTCCCCAAACTGACATGCACCATGTTGATTACCCCTTACTTCCAACCCTTTGACACTAGTGGGAAGATGCATCGTGACCAACTTCCAAGCTCACATGATAGACCTACGAGGTGTCGTAGACCTAATGGCTACCATGACCTCATGCTCATCACACATGACCTAATGGGTACCGTTGCCTCATTCTCATCACACATTTCTTTGTGACCTTGAATGTTAGAAGTGCTTCTCTAGAGCAACAGGTTTCAACTATGTAACCTCCTTGAGCTTCTTTATTGTTCCTCAACTTGTTAAGTTAGTGCTTCCCAATTATTTTCTTCTTCTTCCTTCTTTTAAATTATTTTCTCATGAGATGTGCTTTCACTTTTCTCTTATCATCTTTACATATTATATGTTTTACAATCTCATTAATCAACTTTAACCTAATACAAAACTAAAAATCATATTAAAATTATTAAAAAGAAAATAACAATAGTTTTATTTATCTTTTCATATTATTCCCTTATTTATTTATATTATTCCATTCTTAATTTTACATTTAAAAAAAAAATTTGCAATATTTACAGAGAAATATCAACAATTTAAAGGATACTTTTAAGATTGTGGATATTACTTAATACTACAAATATGCATATCTTTGCGACTTAACACAATTATCATAATTGTTATATGATTATAAATTTTAGCATGTGGAGTAATAATATAAAATGGGTGGAACCACTAAATTTAAACTTAAAAAACAAAACGTATTAAACTTTAAAATAAAACATGTGAAGCATGGCATTAGTGCTCTAAGCATAATTATTTGTTCTCTAACTAAAAATTTCTTTATAACCGAACCAAACTCAATTCCAAGTTAGAACGATGGCACACCTTAATTTGATATAGATTTTGAAAGGTAATGGCGGTGGATGTAAAAGCAGAAAAGACGGTGGATTTAAAAGCGGAAAAAGCGGGCGTCAGAGAAACTTTAAAAATAATTTAAAATCTGATTAGAGTTGGTGACCGTTGGAAATCGAGCGTACATAAAGCATTTTCATCTCGGCATTTTCCGTATTCGGCATTGGCTTGGCGTTTTTTGTTTGTTGTTGCTTGTTTGTTCCGCAGCATGGCCATGCTGGTTGGTTTTTCCTTATGGTTTTTTGATGGATTGATGTTCTGGTTGTTGTTTTTTTTAATTTTTTTTCTCTGCGTGTAAGAAAATTGCTCGGCCGGCCGATTTTATTTTACTTATCTTTCTGAGCAACTGTTTCTCTATTCTTTGGTTGGTTGGTGGGTTTGCAGTTATTGGCAGGTGGGTTTGCAGTTATTGGGACGAGATTAAGAGTACGTTCAATGTTTGGTATTTCGTATAGAATTGAAGTGCCGCAATCTTTTCTTATTTAAAATGGTCGAGTTGCAAGTACATATTCTGCCAAGTGAGTGATGTGGTTAATCTAAGCGGTATTTCTCTCTCTCCATCTTTGACATGCTTTTTTTTTTAATTCTCTATCCATATTTCCGTTTGCAGTCAATTATTTCTCGTGGAGTAGTTGTACGATCTTACACTACTTCCTCATTCATGGGATTTCTTGCATGTGTTTGGAGCTTATTGTTCCATTTTCCGCACAGGTTATGTGATTAATCCGAGGCCGTGCCTTTCCGTTAGTGAGATAACGAAGATTATTTTATTTTACCTACATTTCTCACATGCATTTACCACATTATTGGCCAGGTATGTACACAATCTCTAACCCTGTATGTGATGCTAAATCATAAAATTGGTTTCTGGTTATCTACTATTTTCTCTAAACTGCTAGTAACCAAAATTTCAAGACTAGAAGAATAGAAAAAGCACAAATCATTTGAAAGCAAAACTCGTGAAAATCACGATCTATTAGGTTTCATCGTATTTTTTTACATCTTCTTTAACCTATTTATTCTTCACCAACCTATTTATTCTTAAACATCACGGAATTAGGTTTTTTTAAATCTATTTGAAACATCAGTGAATTAGTTTTTTAAATCTATTCGAAACATCACATAATTTAGGGATTTCTTACGTGTGATGTGGTTTAATTTAGGGATTTCTTACGGGCAAAACTCGTGAAAGTCACGATCTATTAGGTTTGATTGTATTTTTTTTACATCTTCTTTATTCTTAAACATCACGGAATTAGGTTTTTTTAATGTATTGGAAACATCACCGAATTAGGTTTTTTAAATCTATTCGAAACATCACCGAATTAAGTTTTTTAAATCTATTTTAAACATCACGTAATTATTTTTTTTAATTTATTCAAAACATCACGGAATTATTTTTTTTTAATCTAAAAAACCTAATTCCCTGATGTTTCGCCCATGGTTCATCCGTACCGGTTATATAATATGCAAATTTTATTTTTAATTTAAAAAAAAAAATTCCGTGATGTTTCGAATTACCCATGATTTGTCCTTAGCGGTGAAGAATGAATAATATATGAAGAATGAATAATATATGTGTAATGATGTTTCGTCCATGGTTCATCCGTATCGGTTATATATAATGCAAATGCAGTATTCTAATTTATTTTTTAGGTTTTTTTATTATTTTTTTGTTTGGTTTTGTCTGAAATTTGGTGATGAATAAATAGATCTGTAGATTTGAGTGGCTAAATTTGTATAATCTTAATGTTCTAAGAATTTTTAAAAAACAAAAAATAGAGATTTTGTCCAAATTTACATTACGAGATTCCAACCAATTTCTAAAAAAACCCAAAAATAAAACGTTTAACAAAAACAGTTTCGAATTACCCATGATTCATCTTTAACTATTATATATAATGCAAATTTTATTTTTAATTTAAAAAAAATAATAATTCCGTGATGTTTCGAATTACCCATGATTCGTCCGTACCTGTTAAAAAAAACCCAATTTCATGATGTTTCGAATTACCCATGATTCGTCCGTACCGGTTAAGAATGAATAATATATATGTGTAATTTTTTTTTTATCTGGGTGCATTATACAATACAAGTCCTAATTTTAGAGTAGATCATGAACAAACAAGTTATTACTGTGTTAAAAATTTATATTATTTTTAATTTAATATTAAATAAAAGTATGATTAGCTTAAATATATTTTAATTTTTAATTTATTAAAATAAATTTAAATTAATAATAATAATTTATTTTTAAAATTAAAAGATTTATAAAAATTTTATATTATAATTTTTTTAATATTAAACTTTATAATATGAAACAATATTTTTAATGTACTAAAATTTCACAATTTTTTTAATTTAAATTTAAATTAATTTTTAATATATTAAAATTTCTTTTATTTAAATCATATGATTAATTTTAACTTTTAATTTATTAAAAAAATTAAATTAATATACATGTATTTTATTTTATTAAATTTAAAATTCAAATTCTATTAATTTTATATACAAAAATATTACAATTTCTTTAATATTACATTTTTAAAAATTGAAAAATTCTTATAAAATACTTATGCTATAATCTTTTTAATATTAAACTTTATAAAATGGAAAAGATTTTTAATATATTAAAATTTCATATAATTTAAATTTAAATCAATTCTTAATATATTAAAATTTTATATAATGTTTATCACAGATGAATTTGGGTTGGGTAAGTTGGTTATTTATTACAATTATGTAGTATATATGTTAAATATAAATTTTATTTTAAAATAATTTTATGTTTTTCCATGTTTATATTTAGTAGTATAAATCCATTTAATTTTGGATTTATCAAGTTTTTATAGGGATCAAATTTCTTATTTCCTCAAGTTTTACACTTAAAAAAAGATATTTGATTCCTTTGAAAGTTTGATAGATTTATGAACATTTCATAATGGGTTGTATAACATCTCTAGAATAAAAAATATATAAATTAAAATAAAATTTATAGTATATATATTATTTTTGAATTAAGTTGAAGTTTGCATAAAAGATGTATGCACAACTCAAAATGATAAAATATTATTATGGAGATAATACTTATAAATATATATGGAAATTATGATTTTTTTTAGAGTAATTTTATTTTTCCTCGTGATTTATGAATAAGAAAACAAATGACAATAGTTAATTTTTTAACTTAATCTTTAAGTAATTACTTAATAAACTTAAAATTAAAATGATATTAAAATAAACGTAAATCATTCTTATTATCAATAATTATATTTTATATGAAAATTTGTTATTTTTATATTATTTAAACATAATGGGGTAAGTCAGTAAATGGATAAATTCAATATGTCAATTGAGTTTTGTCATTTTAAGTTGATTCGTCCCAATGATTGATTGATTCAAGATTATCTTAGTTGTCCTCTCACATCCTTTCAATTCCCACTGTGACATATGTGCATTTTATCCATTTATTAATTACTCATATAATCACTTTTCAATTTATACACACTATGAATCTAATTATAAATCTATGAATATTTAATATAGAGTAACCTTGAAACTATATATATAATATAAAATAAATATGAATGTAAGTAAAATATATGAATAATAATATTTAAAATTTAGTGTGTTTTAAAATTTCATATAAAATTTCACACATGCTAATCAAACTTAACAAATATAATTACTTTTCAATTTATATACATTATGAATTTAATTATAAATCTATGAATATTTAATATAGAGTAATCTTGAAACTATAGATATGATATAAAATAAATATGAATATAAGTAAAATATATGAATGATAATATTTAAAATTTAGTGTGCTTTAAAATTTTATATAAAATTTAACACATGTTAATCAAACTTATCTTATCTGCTAAATAAATATAAAAGCTCATATTTTATCTATTAAATAAATATAAAAACTCATATCGATAAATCAGACATAGTAAAGCTTATATCAATAAATTTATGAATATCTACCTACTAGGTTTTTTAATATCCACCTACTAGGTTTTTTTTAGAATGTTTATGATCTTATTCGATGTTTTAAGAATTAATTTTTTCATTTCATTTATGTTTAAGTATGTGATTTTTTTTATGGGAAGAAAACAAAGATATATAGTACAGAAATAGGTACATAGAGTACAATTTTATTGAATTTCAATGAAGAAAAATAGCTAGAATTGAGTAGTTATTAAATGGACATTGTGGTGGAACAAAAAGTATGGTTTTAGGTTCTATGGACCTTGTGATGAAACAACAGGTATGGTTTTGTATTTTATCTTTTCTTCAAGTATGTATTTTTATTTTTATTTTTAAGGGCCCAGAATATTTATCTTTTTGAAGTGGTGATTCTTTTTTTCCTTTTATTAAGGTGGTGTTTGGTTAAATTAAGGATGAGATGAAATTACATTTAAAATAAAGTCAAGAATTTTTCTAGGAGTTAGGTGTCTTGCAATTCTTATAGGATTTCCCCTCATTCTTAGCCAGATAAGTACACATTCTACCATTTTTTTTTTAAGATTGAGAAACAACTATCCCTCTATGTAATATGGAATTATAAATCTTTATTATTTATTTTGAATTGTTAGTAAACCAAATTTCCCTATATCTAATATGGGATTATAAATCTTTAATATTTATTTTGAATGGTTAATAAATCAAATTTATATTTATATATTTAGAAAATAGTTGTAATTGTTATATAAAAAATTGATTTTGTTTTTATTAACATTTTTTTAATTTTATATAATTATTTTTTTTAATTTTAACTTTGAATTAATATTAAGTAAGTTTTTAAAAAATAAAATAGTTTTACATTTTATGCAAATGAGTAAATTTTTTTAAAATAAAATAGTTTTATATGAGATAAATGAATAATTTTTTTAAAAATAAAATAGTTTTATATGAGATGAATGCATAATCAACAAAAGGATAAAGTACAATGCATAATGAAATCCATGATATTTATCTCTAAGCTGACAGTGTGGACACGAGTGGAAGTGAAGATAAAGAGTACATTCAATGTTTTTTTATTTGGTATTTCGTATAAAATTGATGTGGTTAATTTAAGATGGTCGGGTTGCAGGTACATATCTGCCATAAAGCCAGTGTGATGTGCTTAATTTAAGCTGTATTTCTCTTTATCCATAATTTCCCTTTTGTTTGGTCTATACTCAATTATTTCTGGAGTTCTTTATCCATAATTTCCCTTTGTTTGGTCTATACTCAATTATTTCTGGAGTTGTTGTAAGTTTCTGGACAAGCTTTTTTTAATTTAGAAATTTTTTAAGTGTGTTGTGGTTTAATGCGGTGATTGTATATCTTATTTTTCCAAGGTCGTGTTTTACTCATGCAGTTCTCCCGAACACTCACCATATTTTGGCCAGGTATGTACACGATCATTAACCCTCTAACCTGTAGTGATTTGCTATTTTTTCTGAATGTTTGGTAATCAAAATTTCAAAACCAAAAAATCTATTATTTTGGCTAGATATGTACCCGATTTTTAACCCTCTAATCTTTTATATAATGATAAATCATTTTTTTTTTAAAGCTGTTTGCTATTTTCTCTGAATAATTGGAAATCAAAATTTCAAAACCAAAAAATCTATTATTATTAGCAATGGATTAAAAAACACAAATTGTTGGAAAGCAAAATTGGTGAAATTCTTGATCTAATATTCTCTTATGGATTTGATTTTCTTTTACACACATCTTCTTTAACCTATTTATTCTAAATCGTTTCTAAATCGTGCAGATGAACCATCATACATTAGGTTTAAAAAAAAATATGTAATTCTTGATGTTGTTGCATTTTATATATATAAAACTAATTTTTAAAAGTAGAAGTTATTACTATGCTAAAATTTTAGATTATTTTTAATTTTAGATTAAACAAGATTTGCTTATCCTCATACCTGTCATAATAATTTGATTTTATAAAATAAGTGGGTGGAAACTGCCAAGTTAGAAATTTGTTACATTAAAATTTAGAAATGAATATATATAATAAATTTATCTTATCACTGTTTTAAAGGAGCGTCGATCACTGTCCTGAAAAGTAGGAATCGGTAGCTTTCCTTAAAGGAGCGTCGATCACTGTCCTGAAAAGTAGGAATCGGTAGCTTTCCGGTCAATGGGATGGCGGCCTGCCAATCCTGCAACTGTCATGGTCAATTTGTTACCGTGACTTTATCTGCCATTCTCACTTGACACTTCTTCTAAAATCCCATGATAATTCTGCGAAGACCTATTTAGAAATTTAGAAATAGGTCCAATTTTGTAAGTTCTGTTTACATTTACGAGGCTATTTTACATTTATGATCAGCCGTTAGGTGGGCAATAACATGTTAAACAATTTAATAGTCAATCAAATTTCTTCAAAATATTTTTAGGTAATTAAAAAAAATTAAAAAAATATGTTTGTAATGTTTAACTTGGAAAATTTTTGGTCAATTACTTATTAATATATGCAGTCAACCGATATACCATATACCATGCCATCTAAGGCATATATATATATATATATATATATATATATATTTATTTATGATATTTATCATGTGTATATAATATTCCTTCTTATAATCAAGAGTATAATATTAATGATACTGGCCTTCAATATGTATAAAGGATTATGTATTGAAATGTTTTTCAAGAGGTATAAGATATGGCTCCTTTTTCAATGACTTAGCTTTGTAGATTGTATAGGAGGATGAGTTGAGATAAGCTCCACCTTGAATAAAGTTAGTTTTGTGGATCCTCCAACCAACAATCCAGTTTTGCTTCCAGTTCTAACTTTCAGCGATAAAGTTTGATGATTGATATTTTTTATGTTTTCCTATCAAATTGTTACAAGCTTAAATCTACTCACTCAAGCCCTTTCATACTCGAAGGTTTAATCTCTTTGAATGGAAATCAAAGAAAGAAAACACTTTATATTATTAAGATGGATTTATCTAAAAGAGGTAAGAATAGTGCTATTATACATGTTTTTGTCAAATTAATTTGAATATGAGAAAAATATTTTTTTTAAAGTTTTGTAGAACTTTATATTTAACCTTACTCTAATAGAGGGGTACATGAACTAGTTACCAAACATATTTTCTCCAAACCAAAGCTAATGACATATATATGTTCCCTCACATATCTCCACAAAAAATTCGCTAGTAATAAAACTTGACTTATTTTTCAATCATTTATACTTGTAAAGTAAATACTTTGTGAGGAGATGTCTCTTCTTTCAGTTTTTCTTTTCAAATGAGAACCAAAAAAATTTTACTCCTATAAAATTAAAGTAAATATGCTATATCTGTATGTGTGGTAGAACATTCCTAGTTTAGCTCATTTGACCTTTCTATGCATGTAGGAATTGCCCTCTTATGGCCCCCTTTATGCATTGCAAACAATCAATATAGTAGTTTATTTTTTTTATTTTTAATTGTAAATTTTGATTAAATTTGATAACTTGTTTCACCTAGAATGATCCTAGGGTTTTCTTTGGAACATGAAGTTGGATATTTGATAGCATTGTTAGACTATATTTGAAATTAAGATTATCAATGTTGATGTTAACAATGGAATAAGATGTTGATAAATTTAAAGATGGTGTAGAGATATGGCAAAAAACTTAGTAATGGTGCTTAGTGGGGCTATCATGGGGCAAC
>CBVK0100799767.1:0-10671 GCA_900067695.1 Picea abies
GTTGTATAACATGTTTATCACTTTTGAGCGGGGTTGCGTTCAATTTCTTGCAGATTGACAATGGCATTACATTAGAAGATGCCCCTGAATTGACTAGGCAATTAGGTATATTTCTGTTAAAAAATTCAAATGTCAAGAGGAAAGGAGGGACAAAAGGCCTCCCCTTTTTGTCTAAAGAGAAAGCATTCACACTTGGTTTATTTGTTAAATCTGTGGGAGATGGGAGCTCACCTTGATCAATGCTTGTTATAGGGGATTCTATTGATTTTAATGCCTGTAACAAAAAATCCTTTTGTTGAGGGATTCTACACATTTCCATGATAGATACATTAGCTTTCATCTTCTTCAAGTCTTCTACCACATTGTAGTCTACTTTAGGATCTCCCCGTGTGAGTATGTTTGTGGTATTTTTTTAAAATGAAAATAGGGGTTTGGGGTGATCGGTCGCTGGACTCCCTCTAGATAACTGCATAGTGGTGGGGTTATTTTGGACCGTTTGACTCCTACATCACATATGTATAGCTATAACTTCAACGCGAGGTTCCTGAACTTCAACGACGTCGTTGAAAGGAATCAAGTGATTTGAATCCCATAACAACATGGTGGTCTCTTCCGTGGTCTCTTGACTTTTCTGATCGATGGCGTTTATTGCTGAGCCATTGAGTTGTTCGGTTAGGGAGCATTCATCTAGGAATAAGTTAGCCATTAAATTCATAACATGCAACCATTGAGGGTAGTCCCTTTATAAATGATTCTATTGGTGGTACGTGCATAAAGAGTTAGATGCTACAGTCCCTAATTCGACGTTTAGGTTGGCTGGGGGAGGTTCTATAGATTTGAAGGGTGGATTTCTTTTAAAAAGGGTTTATAAGGTCTTTGATTTTGGTTTCCCTCCCCAACACTCCTTTTTGGTTTCCCTCCCCAACACTCCTTTTCATATCTACGATCTCGTTGGATAGTTTTTTGAGCATCTGCTGCAGGTTTTCTAGATATCCTCCTTCTTTATCAGGACCTCGTTCTGTTGGTTTTCCCAGGGGTCTTGTTAACAAAATTTCTCTCTTAGGTAGAGGTTGGGTTTCCTTCTTAATTAGTGAGATATGACCTTCTTTGCATCATTTCATTTTAAATTCAATGGTTTTAGCTTCTTCAAAATTTTCGTCTAGGGTATGTTTGACAACCCTTTTTACGAACATGGAAATAGAAGCTGGGAGAGCATTAACATATACTTCAATTTGCAACTCTTGGGTAGGTTTAGCTTCGAGTTGAAATTTGTTCAAGATAGTGGTAAATATTTTGTTGAAATCTTTAACCTTTTCTTTTGGACTCACAATGGCGGTGAAAATTTCAGCCATTAAATCTCCTGTGGTAGTTTCTTCATAAAATTTGTCTAAGAAATCCTTTTGAAACTTTGTCCAACTAGTTATGGAACCAACTGGTAGGTTAAAATACCAAGTCAAGGATGAATTCTAAAAGGTACAGGGAAAAATCCTACACACTACATCTTCATGTTTCACATTCATCAATCTTATTGCTAATATGAACTTCTTAATATGGTCCCGAGGCAATCCAGAGGTTTCGGGGTAAAATTAGGAAGTAATTTTTCTGGATGTCGGGGTAGGTTATGCCCCTGTCCTGGGATTTCCAGATCATCTCTAGCCAAGCATGGTTGTTTATATTGAGGTTTATTTCCCCTTTCTTCATTGTTATCGTTATTATCCTTCATGTCTTCTGATTCAGAAGCTGAGCGATCTGAGCTAGACCCTTCCTGGTCAGATTCAAAATCGTTAGGTTCAGAGTAGTTACCAACCGGTGTTTCAGTTATCATATTAATGGGTTGTTTGATCTCAGTAAGGGAAAAAACAATCATGTCTTCTACCGTGTGAAAAAATACCTGGTCAGGGGTGTCAACAAATGGCCTGCTTAATTGTTTTCTATAAGGAAGTAAAGGAGCTAAAGGTAATCCTCCAATTTGTTGGGCGTAAGCTCTTGTGATTCTTCTGAATTTATTCAACTCCTTGTGGGGAAGAACACAAAGTATTTCATGGTACATGTGTTCTTCTTCTTCTTGTTGAGGTGAGTTACTTGTATCAGGAGTACTCTCTATATGTAGGTTGTCTCGCGACTAACTAGCCATCCATGCGAGTTGTTTTGAATCTATAGGCTATGCTGAATATATTATCAGAAATATTATTAGCCATTCATTCGTTCGACCCTCCTTCCAATGCCAATTATGTTGAGGGGTCGAAGGTCGCTTTAAATCAACAACAGGAATGAAAAACGCCTAAGAGTTACAATTAGACTCATAATCATTTGATGAGTGGTAATGTTCTCCAGATTCATGATCTGGCTAGGTTTATTGATGGGATTTAATGGTGATTGAAAAATATGTCTTTTATGTTAAGAATTTTCCTCAAGTTAGGAAGTTCTCTTTTTGGTTCTTTTCTAACATCATAACAAAAGAAAGATAAAACTCTAAACTAGATGACAAAGAGAATCTAACTATGTGTTTGGGGGGAAGGCTGGGTTTTGGATAACCTTTATACCCTAACATGCAAACGAAGAATATCTAAACAACTTCAAACTAGTATTAATACCATTTTAATTAGTGGACATTCAACATTGTTTGAGATAATTGTTACATAAAAGAGACATACATGTGAAAAGAAGCTAGTGCAAGAAAAAGTAATTTCCAATACTCTATTAACAATCACAGGTTAACACAATCAATTTCTAGCCACCAATTAGAATAAAAGAATTTTTACAACATTATAAGATAACTTTAAATATAGGTACACCAACTCTTACTCAACAAAGCAACAAATATCGAATTCAAAGACAAAGATAATCATCCTCGGTCTAAACAAATTCACACCATAGATGATAGAAGTATCTTTGGTTCTAAACATAGCTTCTTAATTAAAATAAACTTGCACAAAAATAGTTCTATTACAAAATTTCAGAAAATCCTTTCTCTCCAAAACCATCGACCCTTTGTCCCAGGTCGATGCCCTTATTTATAACAAAAAATAACTAAACTAAAAATAGCTACTAAAGTTGTGTTAAATTAAGAAAACACCACGTGGCAGAATTATCTATCTGTTCTCTTTTGCTCATCTAGTGATTTTACTGAAGTGGATTGTTCTTCTCGTACTCTGACCACTTGAAGAAGATATCTTCGCATGTATTTGCATATGGAAACCCGTGTTGATCCATCGGAGCGAAGAGGACCTCTTTTATCTCTATTGAATGTTCCTTGTACTTCATTATCTTGACACTTAATCCTTGTAGGACTGCAAGAGATTTAATCAGGGATTCCATGAAATTCTTCACTTGACCTGGGATCATGCTTTAAATCTGAGAAATATCTGCTTCCCATGCCAAGTCTTGCTCTTGATGTTGTTTAACTATGTCATGTAGATCAACAAAATCTTCCAGTGGACCAAATTCTGGTAGGTCAATGCTCTTCATTTACCGATTGACTTTCTCCCAAATTTTCTCACATTCTCCCCATCTTTCCTGAACCATACTTACCCAGTGTTCAACTGTCTTCTTTATTCGGGTGATGTTGTTATCCATCAGCACTCGAATGCCATGCTCTTTTGTGTCTCGACCCTTCTGCACTTCGTTGATGTAGTCTATCCATTCTAAAGCTTGATGTGCCTTTCCATACCATCGCTGCATGTATTTATAGGTTTATATCCCCATGAGGATATCTTCTTGGAAATTAGCTATGCAAGCAGTGAAGAGATCTCTTTCACTAGTGAATTGTGCATACATTTCTCGGAAATCACTCTTCATGAGTACCAATTCATGTGTCAAATTCTGGTAATATTCCGCTTGATGTCATAGATGGTCCAGTTCTTTCTTCATGGCAGATACCTCCCTTTCATCCCTTCTTTCCTTGTCCAAAGTAGCATCGGTTATAGCCATACCTGCTCTGATTATCTCAGTCATCTTAGCATTTTCTATGTCAAACAATGTTTCCTCTATGGTTATGAGAAGTGTGTTATTGAGCGTGAGCCTCCTTTTCTTGGTAGTTCTTCTCATTACCAATTTGATTTTCTTGTCATAAGAAATTGCATGTAGATCGAAAATTTCATCTACTAATTGGGAAATCTGTTGATCTCCCCATGACAGAGTATTTCCTAAGCTTCCTGTCGTATAGAGATGTTCCATGGCAGGTTCTCTTAGTTCCTTGGTAGGGGAAACTTTTGTATGTTCTGGTGACTTTCCCTCCTTCTGGTGCTCATTGAATGGTGGAGTCTTGGTCCTAGATGGGGAAGTAGGAAAAGGATCAACATTAATTGGAGGTTAGACCGTTAAGATGTCGATTTTTGGTTGTTGCATTTCTTCTTCTTGTTCACCAACACCCAAGTCATTCTTGGAGCTGTTATTCTGAGGCTGTATTCCCAATTGGTCGATAAATTCAGTGTCCAGAGTGTTCCATGTCTCATGGTTGCCTTCTTGGGGAGTTGGGGTCAAAGCGTCGGAAGTTGGAGTAGATGTTTCCCCTGGTTCTTCCTCTTCTGTGATTGGTACTAGGGTTATCCGAAAAAACTCTGAATTTTCCTCATCATCATATATGGTAATTAAGTCTATGAGGATAGTAGGCACACCCATCCCACTTGATGCTCTTTCTATCCTCCACTGAGCTGTAGTAGTCACTGACAATCCTGCCTGTGGTGACATGGGGTTGGGGTTTTGTTGGTCGACGGTCTCCTCTGGTGGAATTTCCTATGATCCATTGAGCTCTTCCTCGGGGTGGCTTCTATCGATCAAGGTAATCCTCAAGGATTCTATCAAAGGGTTAAGTGGGGGATCTTCTCCAAATCTTTGTATAGCTCTTTCGACTTCTTCTAGTAACAACACCCCCCTCCTCCATGCCTATGTTGCTTCTACTGCTCTGTTTTCTTCCCTTACCCTGAGGGATTCTTAAGATGTTTGTTCTATCTTTTCAACTTTCTCATCCATAGTCATCTCTTTGAATCTGGTCATATTGGGGTTAGCCCTTCTATGGAGCACCTCCTCCTAGTCCTGGGCACCCTCTGTAAAGATTTCATCTTCAAAAATATCATGAGCATACGCTCGATAGAAGGATACTTGCAACATGTGTTGGGGAACTAAACCTTTTGGATCATGATTACGAAAGAAACATGTGGGGAACCGATACTCAAGCTGGTTTAACCCTTCTTGTTTCGCCTGCGTAGTGTCTTTGACCATATAAAACCCTATATGAAAACCATAGGGAATGGAATCTCTCTTCTTTTCCTTTTACCGGGGAAGCATTATAATCTTGTAAAATAGTCTCGTAACAAACCTCTCCCAATATGATATGATCCAAGACATGAACAGGGAGTAGGTGGGGTGCACCGGTAGCTCCAAAAACCCTGATATAGGTGCTTGTCTCTTCGAAGTACCAATGACCAACTTTAGCTGTCATCTTCTTTGTTGCCGCCAAAATCCTAGGGAATTCCTTTCTAAAAATAATGAAGTATATCCTAGCTATGAACCCATCATATATCATGGCATACGATCTTTTGTACCTATTTTCCCATAAGATACTGAAATAAACATGCACAGGAAATTAAGAAATATGCCAGCAAAAATTAATACCCGCAAAAACATTTCTTGCACAGATTAAGTCCAGCAAGTAGGATGCCATGTAGAAGACTAGAACTTCTCCTTCTTTCGGTGTCTAGGCCTATAGGATATTAATACTTAGCTGCTTGGAGATAATTTCTCCCCAATTGAAACTACTCCCGAAAATCGCCACGGTATATGCCAAGGGCGTCCAAGCTTCTGAAAATTTTGAGTAGTCCTTTTCTCCATATAATCGAAAAATTAAAGCCATTAGATACATGTAGGGTTCTTTGAGATTTACTGTGTTGTACCAGCCGATGTTTCTGTTTGTGAATTTTTTGTCTTCTTTCCACCATGAGGCTAGTAACCTGCTGGTGTCATGATACTCATAAAATTTTACCACGAAATTTGTGTTTAACCTCTCCTCCGGGTCCATGGGTTTATAATACTTTTGTACCTCGTCTGGAAGGAAAACACCAACGCATTCACCCTTCGCATTGTTGATAGTGAATTTCACTATGTCTACACGGTCAATTTTCCATACTAAAGTCTCGATACAAGGTAGAATTGAGGTCCGACAGGCAACCTTGTGTAGGTATGATCTCCTCATGTTCGGGAACACTTGATCATCCAATATTTTGACGTTCGGGTTGTTGTGGGGTGTGAAATCCAGATAATTCTCCTAGTTGATTTTGTTAAACAAGTCTCCCCAATGCAGGAGCACCATTTTAGATCCAATGCTTGTCTCTGTGTCGTTGAACGACAGAGGTTGGGCAAATTTATTTTTGGTGGATGTGCGGATAATTGATTATGTCTTCGAGAAAAAATCAAGTTCTCTTGCAGTGCCCGATGTAGACCCTTCACCAACCTCTTCTTCCTTCTTTTTGGGTGTTCTAGGTGAGCTCCTGGTCTTTGGCTTTCTTGGAGGAATTTTCTTGCAGAAAAGAAAAGAATGTTATAGTGAGAAGCTAGCCAACATTGACAAGAGTCATTGAATAAATCGAAAGTGCAGAAATGATAAAGACAATGCTTAACTCTTTCTTGTAAGAAATTAGCCTAGTCTTACTGGTAATCAAAGTCAGAGAGCAGGCTGTAACCTCCTCAACGTTGTCTCTTGCTCCTTTGTCTGATTCAGGGAATACATGATTTGCGAACAAAATAGCATGTTTGGGTATGACCTTGTAAATTTAAATAGAACGTATCCTTACCTTGTCTCATCAAGTCTTAAATTCGAGAGTGAAAATGTGATATGTGCAATCTATTACAAAATCTACACCATGCTTAGGATTAAATGCAATGTAGGTTGGTGGCGTAGGAGCGAGTTTTCGTAGTTCATCGGAGAATTAAAATTCCAACGGTCGGCTGATGCACAGGATTGTGGTGTTGGTTGCGCAAAAAATTAATTTGTCTACCAAAACGCATAAATCTATCTTACCTCGGCTAGGGGTGTCCCATCAAATCCCTAGGCCTTTTCGTGTTCACAAGAAACTAGTATGATTGGAGTTGGGAAAAAAGGAAAAAGGGTATTTTGAATGGAACAACAGCACAAATCGGCCAGGATTGTCGATGTAGAATGATGAAGGTTCGACAAAAAACCCCAGTGTTTGGTGACGTATCAGTCTGTCGATAGTAAATGAGTGAATCAACGTTAGCAGTTTTCCTTAGACATGTTTCATTGATACCTTTAGGCAAAAGTTTCGATGCTGATTAAAATCCCCGTACAATGTTGACATGGAAGTACAGATATGACACGAGAGAACCTCAAAAGACAACGCAGGGAAGAAACTGAGTCATACAGACTATTAACGTGGAAAATACATGTGGCTTATTGATTTTTTACCTCTTCGTGAGAAACGTTTTTCGACATTCATGACTTTCTTTAAACAAACATCCCTGGCTACAAAGTCGTATCCTATCGATGTCGATTATGTATCAACGATCAACGATTGACACTTTGTGTCGGTCAATGTTTTTGTTGTTTCGACCCTTGGAGTTTGTCGATGCTGAAATTGTATCGGCGATCGACGATTTGTTATGGTTTTCTGCATTTTTTATTTATATATGGGATTTCGGCGATGTCGAAAACGTATCGGCTATGTTAAAGAACTGTATTATAGACCAGAAATTGTCGATCAACGACCGTTGAAAAAGTTTAAGCTGTGTACATTTTAGGCCTTTTATGTCATGTTACTAAAAAATATCAATCTGTCAATAACTTCAAGCCAAAAAATAATAACCGATGACAAGACTCAACAACAACATATAAATTCATGCATCCCACAATACTGACTCTGATTCAAAAAATGATAAGTGGTACCCAAAAAGAAATAAATTTCACAAAATCAATACTGACTCTGATTCAAAAAATGATAAGTGGTACCCAAAAAGAAATAAATTTCACAAAATATTTTAGGGTCTTTTGAGTTCTCAACATGTAGCTCTTAAGCAAAAGGGTTTGATTTTTCATCATCAGAGGACTGGTCTTCATACATGTATGATTCATATGTTTGGCAACATAGTGATGATATGGTTAAATATTTGTTCTTCCCCTTCGAGGATGACTTGTCATAACATACTCAGGGCGATCTTTGGACATCCCTTGATATGTACCCTTTTGGGGATGCAAATTTGTTCTGTGAGGATTTTCATCCATTGTGCTCATATTTTAATAAACACCAAGTCGTGTCTAGCCTGAGGCACTTAGAGGTCTACACTACCAAACAAAAGTACTTTCATATCGAGACTTTTGGTGGGGATTTGCAAACAATGAAGCGGTGTTTCTTAAGTTCGAGGGAGGATTTTTTCTCTAGACACGAGGATGTATCTTACCCCATTTCCCCTTGTTTGGGAAATTAATAGGTTTTCTTGGGATCCTTTACCTCCTCTCAGCATTCAGGGGGAAGTGATTTCAAGCGAAGATGAAGAAAAATCTCTTGCAGATGAATAGAGTGTTGAAGAAAACCCTATTGATTTGCTGACACTTGATCTTGTTGAAACATGTCATAGATTAAATTCCTTATGTTCCATGATCGCAGAGAAATATGGTTTCAGTGACGAAGAAGACTTCCATGAAACACATCATGTTGAAGATCCACTTCAAGCTGCCCTGAATTTTGTTCTTGTTACACACGAAAACAAGGAGATGGTTAATTTCAGTCATAAAGACGAGTCACCACCTAAATACAATAGTCCTATTCATAAATGGATCAATCAGGCTTGTGGATGTTCTTTCCAACATGATTTCTTCCCTCCCACCCATCTCCATGAGTTTCATTTCATCGTCAATCATATGTCTTTTTATGCTCATGATCATTACGTGCTTAACGTATTTTTGTTGCATTACATGATTAATCATAGGGGGCGAAACTTTGATGAGACAATTAGCTGGTTGCACTAGTTGTACGACTTCACTTGATATTTCAGGACCTAATCTTCAGGGCCCTAGGGCCCCAAGTAAGTAGGCAGGTCATTTTGATTTTCTGCATATTGCATATTTATTACTCATGGTAGTTTAGTTTCATTCCATTTTTTGTTTTTCATTATGTTCTACTTGCATTATTGATTTACATCATATATATTAAAAATGGTAAAAAAATTATTTTATAGATTAATTGTCATTTTCGGTTTTTTATTATATGGACGAAGGGTGATAGAACCACCCTAGATTTTACAGTGTTTTGTTTCAGTGTAGGCATAGGTCCATGAGGATATGTTGTGATTCTCATGCACTCTACGACAAGCACATGTCCCCAAGTAGGAGCGAAATGTTCTCCCCAAATCCTAGGGATAACTAAGGAGATGGTGTCTCGAGGCCCTAAGGTTGCAAACATTGAATACCGAGGGACAATTTGACTAGCAATGTTCACTTTCACAGACAACGACCCGCCTCACCACCATAGTTCCAGGTTCGTCACGACGGTATCCACCACATCAGATGGCCTCCGGAAGACTTTGGATCTTGCTCCATGAGGTACAAGTCAGGTACTATGGTGAGTGTCATTTCAATATTTGAGGCATTTGGGTTTGTTGCATCTATTACTTCTTTTGATTATGTAACACTTGCTTGGACATTATTCTCTTTTCCCTGTTTCACTTTGGTGGTTGACATTGCGCCCTAGTAAGTGGGTCACCCTTAGGGATAGGTGTGTTACTAGGAGGTCCTTTTGAAAAGTCATCATACCACTCCCAACCATACTTGTCACTTTCCACACTTCATCCCCTCATCTCCTCGCCTTTTGGTATTTTTTGGTGTATTGACACAAGAAGGGGTTGTCCCTCACTTCATGGGAAGAAGGGGTTGAAGGCCCAGAGGCTTGTAGCTGGAAAAATATAAAAACGTAATTATGAACCTACCAAATGATCTCCCAAATAGGTCTTGAGAGCAATGAAAAGCTTCTCCTAAAAAATAAAATACCTGCAAAAGAAAAGACATAGCATAAATGTCCCACTTGATTGAGGGATTTACACAAAGTGCGTTACAAGATAGACTATACCCCCATGGAACTATGTGTACTTCTCCCTTAAAGAAACACTTTTGTATTCCCCCCCAAGTTAATCGATTCACCCTAGGGAGTGCCTAGTGTTTGGACCTCAATTAAATAATGGCAATAAATGGGCTTGGAAAAAGGATGCATTGAAAATGAAGGTGCAACACACCCTCTACAAAGAAACCCATAAGTGAGACACTACGACCCCTTGTATGTCATGAACCCCATGTACAAAAGTCTTCCCCTCATCCATGACACCTCATCCACATGACTTAGAAGGAGGTCCCCTCGGGAAACACCCCTGAACTTGAGGAATGATTCACCCAATAGGTCGTTTTGCCAACCTTCCCATACCTAAACTTGGAAAATTGCATAGGGTCTTTGACCATTGGTTTATTTTGATGAGGTGGTTTGGATGTTATTTCTTAGATGGCCCTTTTATTGATTTTATTTACTCATCATGATGCTTTGACTTGAGATCCTTAGAGGGCATACCCATTTGTCTTTGCAAGATCCAGCTGGTGGACAATTTTGGAGGAACAAGCCTACCTTGGGCTTCCATGGGGCTTGAAGCCCATAAGTTGGATGCCAAGGGCCCACATGC
>CBVK0100799768.1:0-10671 GCA_900067695.1 Picea abies
AAACAACAAATTTTTAGAAATCTTTTGAAAATCAATAAATCACTAGCTGAATCTTCCAAATATGCAAATTTAGGCAACAATGCAGGTAGGATAAACTCCAATTTGCTCTCAAATTGTCTAAATTATCAAGAAAACTGACAATTTTGATTGAATTGACTATCAAACAAGACATACATATCAAGTTTCCCTCTAATTGCCTCTGATTGTAGTATGTACACTCAATTTTGATGTATAGTTCTATGGTTGATTCCGTCCTTAGTGGCATCCGTACATTTTAAAAATCGACATGTGTGGCTCATAAAACTTTCTTTCGAAGTTGCATGGTCGAATCTGTATGTACGACGGTTAAGCCATACGTTGAGCCATATGGCCTTTTAAAAAAATCACTCTTTTTTCTTTTCAGAACCACTGCAAGGTTCCCTTAAAAAAATGAATTTTACTTCAATAAAAAATTTAAACGAATTGATACCTAGTTTTAATGAAAACCTTTTTGGCTATTTAATGTGTTACATTAGTAATATCTCGATCCGTCTTGACTAATAATTGATAACAATACTTAAAGTCTGTGGCTCTAATCAAGCTTTGACACCATATCACAATAAACCTAAATTGAACTCATAAAAAAATCTAAGATAAACTTGATATAGTTCTCTGTATTGTAATGCATTAAAATAATCTTATAAAAGATTACATACTACTTGAGTCAATATACTTTATGAATTTGGGATAGATTGAGAAACACACTAAAATAAAATAAAACATAAAAACGTAATAAAACCAAAAGTTGATGGTCATTTGCATGTGCTATCCTTGATCTCTTTGCATTGGATAACCAAACTCCCTTTTGATTAAATGGGGTTATGTGAAGGGTCTTGTGTTATGATAAAAAATGATTATTCCCTTTTAACTAGAATTGGGTTTTTGTTTACAACCTATTCTAGCTCTTATTTTGCATGTGATACTGATTTTTGAGAAGGCTTACCATTAGGCTATAGGAAAAGTGTGACTGAGAGAGATTTTTGGGGTTATACATTAATTTTCTTTTGGTTCATATTTACTATGCAATTTTACTGAGTTTTGTGTGTTTGGGGTTAAGTTTTAAGATGGTACAAATTACTGATGACAAATGTGATATTTTGTTTAAATGGTTTTGATTAGAGATTCAGGTGCCGAAAAGTCTAATCTCTTGTCCAGATTTTGCTTGAAATGAATTCTACCTAGAGTCCAAATCTAATAGCTAGTGTGGAGTTTGCAACATGGATAATCTAGGTAGATGGGACAATAATCAAGGCACATATATGGGGTACAACAAGCCTAGAAAACTATTAAGAAATCAATTGTTATAGAGGTGCTCTGGGAGCCTTGTTGGTTTATAATATGACAAAGAATGTCACTTTGTATAACATGCATAAGTTCTTGTAGAATGAAACCCTTTTATCATATTGGTTGGCAATAAATCTGTCTTGAACCATTTCAGATCTGTGTTAGGTAGTGATGCAAAGGAATTCACTGAAAGGTAGGGTGTTTCTTTATATAAACATCGACATTGGACTCTACAAATGGTGTGAAAGAATTTCATTCAATCTGTAGTAAAATAAATCAGAAGGAAGATGGTAAGGGAACTCCAACTAATGTCTTCCATGCTGGAGTAAGTGCAAAAAAGTGAATTTGCCATTTTTAAGCTTAATTATTTTCTTTTTTTTGATCCCTAACTTTCCAATATCCTTAGAATTCACATAGAAGAGGAGGACCCAAGTCGGTAAGTTGGCTGGATGCCTACATGGTTCCCCTCTTTTCTCTCCAAGTATTTCTTGAAAAAATGAGAAAGTATGCATTTTTATTTTTCTATTTATTCTCCTTTTGATTTGGTTTTAAATATTGTCAATTTTGTGTATATCATGGTTGTAGGAAGAATGTATCTCGTTGGAGGTTTCTACTTGAATTTACTACTCGTTCTCTATGAAATATGTTGGGTTGGATTGAAGTTGTACATGAAATATGATATTTCCCAGTCTCGACTTCCATGATGTTCTAGAAAATTTCTTGTGTTTGGTAATACACTAACATGGTTATAAATGTCTTTCTGCACACTATATGCAAATTGGAGCTAGTTAAATTCAATCTTTATAAATGATAAGTAGTTAGCAATTAGATGGCAGTCTATCGGTTCACTCCCTAAAGCAACCATTCAAACTTCACAAGCTTTCCTCTTTGCAACTTTTAAGAAGTTGAGTGGGGTTCATGGTAGCCTTTGTGATAGAGATCAAACATGTTTGGCATTGCTATGGGCTAGTTTCAGATGCATTCAGAGCAATATCAAAACTTGGTAGTTGTAAAAACTTGATCAATTCTTGTGTCTTATAGATATTTGTCCTTTACTTTGTTTCATAGATGGAATATGCACTTGGAATTTTGTTTCATTTTTTTTTTTATTTCCAAACATGTATTTCAAATTTACAATGTGTCCCTTTTGAACATCCAATTTTCAATAGGTAATTGAATTTATATAAAAATTTCCAACCCTAAGTGACTGTTGTCCTTATGATCTCAATTAAATAGATAAATTTTGAATTTAATTTAATGCAAAAATTAATTTCAGATCATAATGTCAATCACACAATCTCTGAAAACTTAAATAATAGAATTCTAAAAAAATTTCATACATACACATAAACAAACTCTCCTTCAAAATAAGATTTTCATTCCCTAATCATAGCTTATAAGGAAACCTCCACAAGCTACTAAAACAATAGCTTCACGATTATCAAAATCATCTCAGAAACATATCTACACAAAAATAGAGAAGGAGCAACTTGCAAAGAAGACTATACAACCTGTTGTACAGATTCGTATGACTGTACAAATCTATTGTACAACTCTGTACAACTCATAGGGTTTCGACTTAGTGAACTTGTGACATAACTCGTGTGTTCATGGGATATTAATGAATACCTCTAATTTCACTAGATATTGATAAATACCTCCCAAAATCCTTTTGTTGAACCTCTCTTTCAATACGTCTTTCCAATAAAAAAACCACTATTTTTACTAGATACCCCTTTTATACCCCCAAATACCTATAAACCACTTTGTACTCCGCATCCCCCTTGCAATACCTTCAATACATATTTTTCAAAATTTAAAAACCCTTCTTTATGAATGATTGTGATAAAATATTGGTCAACAAGGTGAAGTCCTCATGGTAAAAGTGTACAATTCTGCAGCTCCATACGACTGTACATATGATTGTTTTAGCTCTTTTCTTGTTCTTCATCTCTGCTCAAGTAGTCGTTATCCCTGCCTGATAAGAAATAGTGTATGAATTCTCTATCTTGATATGTATTTATGCTTTTAGTTGAAACCCTAATCTCTCTGTGAGATGTACACTTGAGATTAATACTAGTCTAAATCATTAATACATGAAATACACTTTATTAGACTCAACAATAAAATATAAGAATTTAATTTTTCTAAAGTGAATTATACAATAGAGTTACTTTTCGAAATATCTTAGACCATACTCCACTGTGCCCCTCAAATATCAGAACACATGTTTTTCTCAACTACCCAATGATTTTTCCTTGGCTCCACCATGAACTTAACATAGCTTTGCATGACCACGAGGTATCGAGATCTCATAATTTATTTGGAAAGGTGATGCAATAAAGTTTAAATGTGAAAATTATTTTCAACACATTGCATATGGTTTTTGTATCCCATGTTACTTGATTTGGACGTTCACATTGGCATAATTATAGTGTCACATCTCAAGGTTGGTGATGAATGTGGTTTTAATGTTGAAAAGGGATAGTTGGTATATTTCGGCCACCATTTCATAATCCATTTGATCGTTGCTGATGTGGAATGTTTGAAACATGATATGTTTCATATTGACACATTGTATTGCGTTGTTATTAGATGAATTTTATAGTGGAATGGTGACTTGGAAAATGAATTAATGGTTTTGGGATGTGAGTCTCATGCATTGAATGCATGGACATGGGGTTTTCATGAGGCTACCACACAATTTTTTTGGCATTTTCATTTTTTTTCTTTTGGAATTAAGCTCTGGAGATATTGTTGCTCGACCCTGGTCGTGACTATTTCATAGTGAAACTCATTGTTTTCGAAACAAGCAACTAGTAAAGGTATGTTTCTGTAGCTATTCTCATCAAATAAATTCATAATTTGCAGTAATAATTTGGTTATAGCTCTGTGTGATGGTGAATGGACTTGTGGTTTGTTGTTGAACTCATTCTACATTGTTCCTTTCCTCTAGAAAATAATTTTATTAATGCACTCTCATTACTGGTTTTGTTGTTTTGTTTTCTTGCAAATAAATGAAAACTTGTTGAGTTTTGGTCCCTAGGGTTTTCTCATTTGGTAGATTTAAATGTCAATATTGGGTCACGAACTATTCTATATTGACATAATCCCAAGTACTATCCATTACTCCCGTGTTCAGCTCAAGTTCCACCATTACTCTGCTTATAAAAATGGTTTCGCCACCTTGTTGCAAAAATGTTATATGTTTGAAGG
Source organism: Picea abies (assembly GCA_900067695.1). NCBI lineage: Eukaryota > Viridiplantae > Streptophyta > Pinopsida > Pinales > Pinaceae > Picea > Picea abies. Next base: position 4,540 of record CBVK0100799768.1, read on the forward strand.
AAAATTTGTGTCGTTTTGGTTATACTTTCTACCTGAAGTTGGGGTTTACTAATTTGAACCTATGTTTCTTTCCTCATTCATATTCTTCCCTGAGAGATTTTGGTTAATCTGGTTAGAGTCGATTTGTTTGGGATATAGGCTCAACCAACTTCGAGCCATAAAAAAAAAAGAGTTGGGTTATCCTCCATTATAACCCTAGTCTCTTCACTTCCTCATAATGAATAATTATTCTCAAAATACAAATGGGTTTTGGATTAGAACCCTGACGCTCTTCATTATTCTCAAAATACAAATGGGTTTTGGATTAGAACCCTGACGCTCTTCGAAATAGACCTTTACAATAATAATTTCAAATGGCTAATGTTAGTTTGATTTCTAGTCTTGGTTAGAATTGAAGGGAAATGAGAAATCTGTTCTATTAGCAAACATAAATTCTTGTTGATGCATTCAACATGTTATATATTTCGTGGCTACACATGTATGTTGAGTTGCACAAATAAATGTGTTCGTTTGGTTCTATTGACAAATGGAAATTTGATGAGACATGAAAGAAGACATTGTAGGAGTATAATCAAGCTTCACAAATGTTTAATGTAATTATTTATGAACATGTACAATTATTTCCCCCTACCATTATTACATTTTTCGCACATTACAAACCCTACCATATTCCCCCCCTACCATTATTACATTTTTCGCACATTACAAACCCTACCATATTCCCAAATTCATTTACATTCCCATGTTCTTAAATAATAATTGTTGTATGAAATGAAGAAGAGTTAAAAGACATAAATGATAGTTTGGTTGTTTCCTTGTGTGTCCATGGATGCTTGAATTTTTTTTTGCTATTAAATAGAGATATTATAAATTATATTATGCATATAGTATCTGACGTTTATTGGCTATTTTATGCATGCTATAACTCTACTTTACACTTATAGATGAGTTTCTTCACCAGAGGAAACAATGACAAAGGAAACAGGGGAAGAGGGAGGAGACTTAATGAATTTTAGGGAAATAAAATGATCCTATTTTTGATCCATTTCGAGGTTGACTCTAAGGAGTTTAATCAACTCCTACAAACTGGTTTCTTGAAATTAGCAGTACATGGGGCTTTCCAACCCCATCCTCCACCTGAAAGACCACCACTTCAATTCCATCCAAATATTTCTGGAATCCCTGTACAACCACATGTTTCATTACCTCTTGAGATTCTAGCCAATGATGGTTGGAATGATATTTTTAACCCTCCTCAACATCAAGCTCAAGGATGTCCCACATAAATATAAAACAATTTCAAACATACACAGACAATTTCTCCTTCAAAATAAGATTTTCATTCCCTATTCAAAGCTTACAAGGAAACCTACACAAGCTACTAAAACAATAGCTTCATGGTTATCAAAATCATCTCAGAAATATATCAACACAAAAATAAAGAAGGAACAACTTGCAAAGAAGACTATACGACATGTTGTACAAATTCATATAACTATATGAATCTATTGTACGACTTTGTATAACTCAAAGGGTTTCGACTTAGTCAACTTGTGACATAGTATGTGCGTTCGTGGGATATTAAGGAATACCTCTAATTTCACTAGATATTGATAAATACCTCCCAAAATACTTTTACTGAACCCCTCTTCCAATACATCTTTCCAATAAAAAAACCATAATTTTTACTAGATATCCCTTTTTATACCCCCCAATACCTATAAACCAATTTGTACCCTGCATCCCCCTTGCAATACCTTCAATATATTAACTTTATTTTTCGCAATTTTAAAACCCTTCTTTATGAATGAATGTGATAGAATATTGGTCAACAAGGTGAAGTCCTCATGGTACGAGTGTACAATTCTGCAGCTTCGTACGACTGTTTGAATGGTTGTTCTAGCTTCTCTCTTTCTCTTCAACTCTACTCAACTAGTAATTATCCTTGCCTAATAAGAAATTGTGTATGAACTCTATATCTTGATATGTCTTTATACTTTTAGTTGAAACCCTAATCTCTCTATGAGATGTACACTTGAGATTAATAGTAGTCTAAGTCACTAATACATGAAATACACTTTATTAGAATCAACAGTAAAATATATGAATTTACTTTTTCCTAAAGTGAATTATAAAATAGAGTTACTTTTCAAAATATATCGAACTACTTCTAACATGTTCACACTAAACCTATGTGGAAGTTCCTCTCCAAGCTATATTTCTCAACACTCCCTCTTAGTGGGGAAGGGATTTTGCACCAATCCAAGTTTGTCTCTGAAACCTCCAATCTTCCCTTTTGCTAAGAGCTTGATCAGGACTGAGAATATCAACTACCTCTTGATATGTGGGAATACATTTGAGCTTCATTGCTCCCTTCTAAATCTTGTCTCATTTGAAGTGATATTTGATCTCTATGTGCTTGGACCTGTCATGAAATACTAGATTCTCAGAGATTTTGATGCAACTTTGATTATCATAGTAAATAATCATGTGATCCAACTCCTAATAAAAAAATACCGCAACTAACTTGCAAATCAGGATGGCTTCACAACTACTAATACTCGCTGCCATGGATTCTATCTCTGCTAAGTTAAGTGCCACAAAATTTTATTTCTTGCTGACCAAGATATCATTGTTGAACCCAAGATAAAGAAACACCTTGAGGTGCTCTTTCTATCCGATACATTACTTGCCCAATTTGAGTATGTATATACCCCTACAACTTCACTTCACCATCTCCAAGATATCTTAGACCATACTCCACCGTTCCCTCAAGTTTCAGAACATATGTTTTGCTCAACTACGCAATTCTTTTTCCTTGGCTCCACCATGAGCTCACTGAAGGTGTTCATTTCAACACATATATATGGTATAGTGTTGACCAAATACATCAAAGAACCTATCAACTTCAGGATCTCAACTACATACTTACCCTTCCCAAGGAATATCTCCCCTAGTCTATGCCAAACCTCCAAACCCAAGAAATAATGCATCATGCCAATATCCTTCATCTCAAACTCAACATCGATGTCTATTTTTCAATTCGCAATGAGATTCTATGCACTTATAAGAAACAAATCATTTACATACAACACCAAAATAAGTAGATTAGTCCCAACAAATATATAATATATGTTAGGATCTACTTTAATTTTGGTGAAACCCATACTTTTGCAAATAACCATCTATCCTAGAATACCATTCTCTCAGTGTTTTCTTGAGTCCATACAAGATTCTCTTAAGCCTGCAAACATGTGAATCCTTCCCATTTACTTCAAAGCCCCGAGGCTGCTCTATGTACACTTCTTCCTTAATGATACCATTAAGGAAAGTTGTCCTCACATCCATCTGATGTATCCTCCATTCCATAAATCAAAACTAAGAACATATCTATTCTAATAGAAGTGTACATGGTGATTGAAACAAATGTCTCCTCATAGTCCACTCCCTCTTTCTGGGAGAACCTTCTTGCCATGAACCTCACCTTGAACTGCTCAATGTTCCCATTTGTTGCATGCTCTATCTTGTAGAGTCAGTTGGAACTCACTATTTATTTCCTCTTGGTTCTTGGCACTATGTCCCAAACATTATTCTTCATGATGGAGGTGTTCTCCTACACTTGGGCATCCTATTATACCTGCTGGTCTTTTGCTTCCTGAAAGTTGGAAGGATTGTAATCTATGATGTTTCTCATCAATTTCATGTAGTTTAGAAACTTGTTCAAATATTGTAAGGAAATATCCACAAGCTACTCAAACAACAATTGCATGGTTATCAAAATCACCTTAGAAATGTATTTACACAAAAACTGAGAAGAAACAACCTGCAAAGAAGATTATATGTCTATTGTATGGATCTGTATGAACGAAGAATATGTTGTACGACTTCACATGATTATATGGATATGCAGTATCACTCTGTATGACTGTATGGATATAAGGTATGGTTGTTGTACTTGGCTACTCTAGCTCCTCTCATGTTCTTCAACTTGCCTCAACTGGTTGTTGTCTCTATTTGACAAAAAAATGTCTGAAGTCTTTATCTTGACTTGTCTTTATACTTTTAGTTGAAACCCTAATTTACCCAAACCAAAATATCTCAATGAGATGTACGGTTGAGATTAACCCCAGTCTAAATCATTAATGCATGAAATACACTTTATTAGACTCAAGAGCTACATATAATACTTTTCACCTGTTTCTGATATGAATTACAAAATAGATTTACTTTTAATAATATCTCGAACTATTTCCATCTTGTTCATGCCAAACCTATGCAAATTTATGATGAGCTATATTTCTCAACAATTCAATGGGAAATGTTGGTTTTTGGGTTTCCTCGCAATAAAAGTTCATCCTAAAAAATATTTAAATTTTAATTCCATATTTCATAGTTTTGAATTCAACGTTTAGTCATTCTCACTCTTTACTTAGTCATTCTCCTTCTTCTAATTTTCTATTTTGTTGTTGTTGGAAACATAATGCTTTAGGGTTAGACACTTGAAAGAATGTGAAACGTAAAGTGATAGTAACGAAACGATCATCAGGAGTCCAAGAGACATATTGGAAGATGAATCCAAAGGTCGTCCAAAATTTATTTATATGTGTATCATATCAATGAATAAATATAACTCACACTTATCCATTTCGTGTGTTCCAACAGTGGTAGGCTTAAAATTCACTATGGTAGTTGTCCATATCTTCCATAAACGCATCTCAGATTCCCTGAAGTATTTCCATATGCTTCAACGAGTAGAAATGTCTCTAATTATTCTATGTCTATGTTAGTCTTCCTCACCATTCATGCACACTTTGGTGTCATATTTTCATGCTCTAAGAAAGATTGCAGATCTCTGAGCATAATCGTGCCTGTGTGAGAATTTTAATACTCCATGAGTGATTATGATTTACCACGCTCTCAATTCCTCTCTCTATCTCACGAAATCCTCCAGTCGCAGGGCACTGGAACCTTTCTCCTGCACATGATCAAACATTTATAATTCTCCTCTTAAGCACTGTCATGTTATTGTTTCAATGATTTGTCGAGATGGGTCGAACTGCACATAGATGCGTTCCCTCTAGTGCCTTAAATTGAGAGACCACACTCATGTTCCTGCCAGTCAAAGGCTTGCATATGACCCAGAACATGCGTGCAAAAGAAGAAAAATCAGTTATTTATTCACTGATATATCACTGCCATGTTCTTTACATAAGAGTTGCGGTCACACTCATTTCATTTTCTCAAGGTTAATTTCATATGGTCAAAAGCCCAACGTTTCATACTATTTCTTCTTCGATATTTGGAACCATCCATACAAGTATAGTTTTTCCCTCTCACATTTCTTTTGAAGATATTAACAAAGGCACCGAGAAAAGATGATATGGCATGCACATGTTTTTAACAAAAATCATAGTCTAACTTTTTGAGAGACATAAATGAATACATAAAGCATAAATTTGGAAGTATATGAATCAAAAGAGGAAATATACTTCTAAAAAGTGCTTAAAGTGAATCATTACTTTATGTCCATGTTTTAATGCACATTTTTCTTCATATTCCTGATTATACCAAGCCAATCAAGTTTCAAAGTGTTGGATTTCGTCAATAAGGTTGATATTTATTTGCTCAAGTTCAAGAACAGATTTTGAAATGAAAACACATGAGTTGGCCACATGGAAGATCATTGCTTCGATCTTCATTCTTATGAGCATTGTGAAAAACACAATTATATTTCAGAAAAATATTCTAAACGCAAGAAACCTGCAAGAGTAAAGAACCACTATGGATGGATGACTTCTTGGCAATGTTCATTGATAATTAAGAAGATATATCAACCAGACTATAGAATTCATTCTCAAGCATTGACACATATTGCAATGGATATATTTGCATCTTCTCACCTTATACCTGATAAGGGGAATAACATCAATCATTGACAGTTAGGCTTCAAGTTTCGAAGGCCTATCTATCGAGAAATAACAAGAGAACATGATTTGGATTGTGGTCATCCAAAACCACCAAATTGGCTTATGGTTTTCCTTAAACCACCACTTAGTACAAGACTTACAACTTCTGCTAGATAATGGTTTGTGGTTTTCCTTAAACCTCCATTTAGTAGAAGACTTTCAACTT
>CBVK0100799769.1:0-10670 GCA_900067695.1 Picea abies
TCAATCCCCTTTTGTGGATTTATCATGTTGGACATTGTAATTGACCAAATCCCCTTTTGCGGATTTATCATGTTGGACATTGTAATTGACCAAATCCCCTTTTGTGGATTGGTCAAACCCTAATTGTAATAGTCTAAATGAAAAGTCAGCCCCAGAATATATTAAAGTGGTTATAACCACCCAGAATGAGAAGTCGGCCTAGCCAGAATATATTAAAGTGTTTATAACCACCCAGAATGAGAAGTTGGCCCAGCTAGTGAAAAGACACCCCAATTCACACATGTCAGATTGTATAAATAAGAGAGGATAGCACCTCATTTGGACACACACTCAGCTCACTCATCTAGTGCACAAGTATTGAAAGAAGTTGTAGTTACCAGTTGTCGAAAGAAGGAAGAGAGAGAGAGGTGCATCCTTGGGAGAGGAATTTCTGTGTTGCTTGGTTCATTGTCTTGGCATTGTGTTGGCTATCTATATTAAGGAAGTTTTGTTGGGTTTTCTTCCCCTTGAGGGTTTCTCGGGATAAATGCTTGTGTACTCTTGTGATTGTGTTTCTCTCAATGATCCTATCTATGTTATTGTTATCTAGTAAATTGAAAGTAACCTAACAATAGTAGAAACTTTAACATATCCTCCTCCATTTCTCTGTCGCTTGTCAGTGCTTCCCCCCTTCCCCCATGCACGTAGGGAAGTTTAGTTGTCTGAGGCCATTGTCATTACACATTTTTTATACAGTAACATATTGATGGAAGTATACAGTGATATGATATACCTCCCTCGAGGTCCCTTCATGAGCTCTTGCTCTTTTTCATTGTAAGACTTCATAGTATCTACTGCAAATTTTGTGATAAATCCTGCAACAATGTTGTCTAACCAAAAATCTACTACACGCGTAAACTTATTGTCAACTTGTTGTAACTACGTGATCTCAATAGGATTCCATTCTAGATGTCTAATCCAGTTTGTAGGGTGGTTTTCTTTCAACCTCAATATCCACTCTTGCAACACGTGCAGGAAATCACAAAAAAATACTTCATGCAAGTCCTTGAATACGTATTTGTCCATATATTTGTGTGGTGTTAACTTCAAGTTTTTGTTATCTTTTTGTGCAAATTTTGACTCCTTTGTTTTCAACCAGCTCTCGATCTATGCCTTCGTTGGGTTCCACAGTCTCAACATTCCCTTTTATATTCTCATTCTTTTAACATTATCTCATCTGATCTTCACGGATCTTCAGCAGATCTCCTTCACTCAATCCCTTTTTGTTCCAACCGAGAACGAAACCATTTTTTGGCTACTACTTTATCTACTTTGATCTTACTTTAATATCATAAGTTAACCCAGGTCCATATTTAAACAAGCTTCCAACAAAATCCCTCTAAACCTATCGTCCCCCATGGTAAACCAGAAGGCAACACAGTACACAGGGTGCACTGCGCAGTCTCACCCGAGATAGTTCTATGGGTGGATGCAACGCTCAAATGTTGGCAGCCTAGGAATGAATGGGGATCTACGATTAACCTCAGTGACCTTTTATCATTCACTAGTTCTTACCTCTAGATTCATTACACTGCCATTCTTACTCATACATGTAAAATATCATAGCTAACTAATTCCTTCATTCATTTATCTAGCATCTAATCATCAAAATCAAAGAAGATACACAACATTCAGTCACACAACGCAAGTCTTCCATGGTTCACCCCTCCTGGGCTACGTCCATAAATATTTGGCTATTATGCTCTTTTATTATCTTTGATTCAAACTATAGCACCACGTGCATTACAACTCTTCCTCAAAACAGGTCAATATCTTAGAATGAGGCGGACTAGATCGCACCAGGCTCCTCAGCCTGTGATATAACCCTCAAGATCTACCTTCATCCCTCTCCCTAGCTCAACAGATTACAAAATTAGATCGAACTTACAACAATCAACTACTACCAATGGTGGAACACGCTAGTCTTCAACCAACCTAACCAAAAACCAACAACCACACCTTACCTAGATCTCCCAGGTACCTATTTATACATATCTCTAGCTTACCAGCCATTACATTCTCTTACCAAAACCCTAGCCCTATCTTGGCTAGGTCTTCTTGCATGTGTGCCTCACATGCCTTCCTCTCATGCATGCACATATGTTTTACACATGTTGAACCTTCTGCATGCGCATTCGCCTCCCACATCATGCCTTTCCCTCCAATATGTCCTGTGCCCAACACATGCTATGCATAAATCCAATTTGTCTGTCTCAGCTGACTCATGAACTTGCTAAGTGCACTCACTACATAGAAAATATATGGGCTAGTGTTAACAAGATACATCAATAATCCAATCAGTTGTATGTACATGTTTGGATCAATCTCATCGAAATAAGAAGAAAACACAATTAGTTCTTTAGATTCATCACCATTGGTGTAGCCATGGGCTTACAGTTTAGCATCCAAAACTTTTTCAATATCTCAACTATGTACTTCCCCTGACTCAGGAAGATCTCATCAGTTCTCTGCCACACTTCTAGTCCCAAGATGTAGTTCATCATACCAAGGTCCTTCATCTCAAACTAATAGGACAACGCATACTTGCATTCAGTAATAAGGCTCTTTGTACCAGTGAGGAATAAATCATCAACGTAGAGGACCAAAATTAGGGACTCACCATTAATAGTATTGTACTACAGGTTGGGATCAACAATAATTTTGTTGAATCCCAAACTCATCAAGTGTCCATCAATCCTCACATACCAAGCTCAAGGTGCCTACTTAAGTCCATACAGGGCCTTCTTCAACTTGCACACATGAGACTCCTTCTCATGTATTATGAAACCATTTGGTTTATTGATGTATATTTCTTCCTCAATGTCTCTATTGAGAAAGGTTTTATTCACATCCATCTAATGTAGTCTCCAATCCATGGATGCTGGAAGGGAAATAATCATCTGAATAGAAGTGTATCGAGAAACATGAGAAAATTTCTCCTCATAATCTATTCCCTCCACCTAAGAAAATACTCTAGCAAAAAATATCACTTTATGCTTCTCGATGCTCTCATCAGCTATGTATTTGATATTATAGATCCACTTGGAAGTCAATACAGACTTCCCCCAAGTCTCGGAACAATATCCCACACATCATTCTTCATGATGGACTAATATATACTCATACATCATGGCATCTCTCCATACTGGCTAACTAGATACCTCATCATAACATGAAGGCTCAGAATCAATTATGTGTCTCATAGATTCATCATAGCATGAATATCTATGAGGTCTCTTTCTTTCTCGGAAGTTACCATGAGGAGATACATATCCTTCTGCCTCCTGCAGAGTATGATGAGCCCATGTAGGTCTCTTCCGAACTACTACAATATCTTTGGGAACATCAACTAGAGCTATAGGATCAACTAGATCAATTTGATCAATAGGCTCAACTATCTCCCTCTAAACTGCAGAAGGGTGAAGGGGAGAAGGCGCCACCTCTTCCTGTCTCTCACTATCAATCTCCATGTGAGATCCTCTTGATATCCTAAAGGCTACCTCCTCCTAAAGGGTTACATCTATGCTCACCTCAATCTTTCTCTGGCCAGGGATGTAGATCCGGTATGCCTTCGAAGACTCACTGTACCCCAAAAATGTACCATTTATTCCTTAAGGATATGGCCTGGTCCTTTTTTCCTTGGGTACATAAATGTATAATGGACACCCAAATATCCTTAAGTGTCCAACCTCAGGCTTCACCCATGAATTGTTTCCATACTAGATATCTTGTGGTTCCCTCATGGAACACATGTCTAAGACATATCGAGGTTCCCTCATGGAATCAATTTCTTCCAAGACATATTGAGGTTCCCTCATGGAACCAATGTCTTCCAAAATATATCAAGGTTTCCTCGTGAAACTAATGTCTTGGTTCATTCACCTGACCGTCTGAGGCACATAAGTATAAATTCCACATTCCCCCCTACTAGTCCACACAGGACCCTCCGGGGAGAATGTATCACGTCATTTTCTCAACCATTAACACATTGGTACAAGCTTCATGTGATCTCGACTATGAAGGTTCTGTCACTACTTCTCATGTCCATATCGATCACCCCTCACCAAATAGTACAGTATTTTCCTCCATTTGTCTCCATATGGAAACCTTCATCACCCACAAGAATTTATACAACCACAGAACTTGTACAATTTGATCCAGTCGTAGCATAGATATTCAACATTCATGCATGTTATCCCATATACTAGGGATAAATAAGTATATTATGTCTCAAGGCCCACAGGTCCTAGACATGGCATACCGAGAGCCATATGACTTGATTTTGGCCCTGGAGGGCCCATCGTTTCTTCAGCGCCTCCCATCTATCAGTAGCAACAGCATCCATCCCATCAGCCTGGTTCTGAAGTAGTGGTGGATCCTGCTGCATGAGGTAATGAGTCTGAGTATCATGGTATATGTCACTTTGATTCTCAAAGCATTTGAATATGTGCATTGAATTCCCTTTTATTTCAAGACATTTTCTTGGAAATTATTCTCTTTAACTTGTCCATATCTAGGGGGGATGACAAAGTTCCCTAGTAAGTTGGTTCCCTTAGGGATGAGTTTTTGTTGGGTTGGTCTATAAAATTTCATCATCCATTCCTTCCATACTTACCACTTTTCATCATTGTCCCTCTCATCTATCCCCTACATTGGTTCGAGCATTGGGTTTTCCAAGCTAGTAAGGATTGTACCTTGCCTTGTGGGAAGAAGGGGATAAAGCCCCAGAGGGTAAAAGTAGCTGGAAAAACTTAAAATACAATATGTAACCTTGATATTCTTTGCCCAAGGATTCCTGAGAAATAAATAAAAGGCTTCTCAGCAAGAAAAGGGGACCCGTAAAATAAAATAAAACTCAAGGCCTAGTTGTTGGATAGGAGGTCTCATCATGAGCTGACCTATTTGGTCCATGGGCATGTAGTGGTATGACACTATTATTCATCTGGTCACTAAGCCAGGGTAGTGATGTTCACCCTTGACCAAGTTTTGCGGATTCTTGGTCATGTTGGACCTATTTTTGGGACTTCGACAGGCTGTCGAAGGCGGAGCGCAAGATGAAGCAAAGATTGCGAGATCTCATCCCCTTTTTAGGGATTTTTGGCTTTTCATATTATGTAATGGGTATGGGAATGTCATCCCATGGGTTTACCCATGTTTAGGCCCAATTTTGTAATATATATAGAAGACTAGGCAATGTAAAGAAGGAGAAGGCATCTATGTGATGAAATGCTAAGTGCTAGTGTTCTATCTATGTGATCAAGAGTTGTAAGTGATTTTTGCATACTGTGTGAGGATTGAAAGGCTAAGTGAAAGTAACTGTAAGAGATTGTGTAAACTCGTGGGGTCATACCCTAGCTCGAAGGAGGAGGATCTGGTGGAGTGTGCGCAGATCTCCTGTCTTCTGCAGAGTAGGATTTTGATGCTATGTGCCTGTAAGAAGCTTGATCAAAGATAATAAATAAGAGAAGAGTTGGTGGACATAGCCCCAGGGTGGGGGTGAACCACATACATGCTATTTTTCTATGCTTTGTGTGATGTATTGATGTGTTTATGCATTTACTTGCTAAGTGCTTTGATATCAATAAATGATAGATAGTTTTGTTGATGCTTTGTGCTTAATGATCTATATGGATGTTAGATATGACCTATGTGAATGTGATTAGTGCTTGAATATTATTGATCTAATCTATCTCTTTATGCTAAGTGCTACTAGATACCTTAGATCTGAATGAATACTTCGATGCTCTATGATTAGGGATTTGTCTGCGGAGTAGATACTGGTTAATTACTGATGAACTGTAGTTGCTAAGTGCTATGTTAAGGTGTTACAATCACATATCTGTGTCCCAGCTAAGGTTGAAGACACTGGAGTCCTACAACCACCCCTACCTCTACCTCAGGTGAGACTTCATTTTCTTCGCAGGTGTTGCCGAAAGGGCAGGTAGTTAGGGTTTTGTTGGTGCATTGTTGTAGCATTGAACCCTGGGTATGCCCCTGTGCCAACAAATGGTTCCATTGTCGGGACAAAAACTTTGATTGCTGGGAACTAAGGGAGAAGAATCTTTGTGTAAATATCTGACCTGAAACTATGAAAGCTTCATGCATAGATCTGTTTCCCTAGTGCGCAGCATTCTACTTGACCTGTGAAGCTATGTGCCAAGAAGACACCTACTTGATTTTGCTATAATACACCTCCCTTGAAGGATGTACTAGAGCCCTACCTTAGTAGCACTCTAGTATCATTTCTTCATTAAGTTTCATACATTTATTTCAAGTTTGATCTAAAGAAGAAGGAAATTGTTAGGGCCTAGGATTACCTACTTCCTAGCATATTTTCCTTCAAAGGTTTTAGATATTGAGGCCCTAGGTTACTAACACCTCAATCATCTTCCCTTTCCTTTAGCTCATCTATTATCATTTGTTGTTTCCCTCTAAGAATTTTCACTGCAACTTTGAGTCCATTTACCCTAAAAGGAACTAGTTCACCTTACAAGTGATTGATTGATTAAAACAACTCTTAAACCATCTACCTTAAGACTTTTACTAATTATTTCTAATATTAGATTAGACTAACCTACTAACTAATTTGTTGTTGTTGCAAAATATTGCTACATCCATCTATAATAGCAACAAATTCATCTTAAAAGCAATATTTAAAGATGATTATACATTGTCATCGTTGCTTCTGACAATTACTATCACTTTTTCAAGTTTATGTTATCATTTCTGGTCATTTTTTAAGCTTTAATGAGGCATAATTGTGAAGCGATTATTATATATACATTGATGTTATAAATACTTTTGTTTCTTCAACTTTTATATCAGCTTGTTCTTTTTATCAAAAGTCTATGGTTTTATGAAGCACTAACATCATATGGTACTTGCAAATAACATTTTTTCTTGTTGTCTTGTTTTGGGCAGGTACACTTAACTATTATTTTTCATCATCGCATTAAAACCCTTGGAAATTTTGATCAGAGTGACATGTGAGAGGGGTGGGACTTTCTTGATACTCTTGTCTTAGCCTTCTCAAACCCCTAGGTCACTGGGGATGTCTCCCTTGGGGTACTACTCCTAAATAGAAAGGGGTGTCTTGTTTAGGTCACAGTGATAGGACCTCCTCCTTGTTATGCCAATTTAGTACCCCCTTTCCTTTGGCTTTGGGAAAGTACAAATTCGGCGATAACATTTTGGCACCATTTTTGGGGAACACTGAGTCAATTCTCCTCAAAGACGACACTTTTCAGTAAGCCTTTCCTCAAAAGCCTTTATCATACAAAGCTTACCTAGCGAATCCACTAAGGGTGATCCCCTCATCCCTTTTATAGTTTCAAGAAAATTATCTGGTGACTCCACAAATCTCAGGGAGGTATACCAACCCTCCCAAGTCCTTTAGAAGAAAAACTCCCTGAAACTCTCCTATAGTAAAATCATTATTTGGAGGCAATCTTCCTTTAAACACAATGTCTAACGCAGGAACACAGGCTGTTAATCCAAACCAAGCTAATAGCCAAAATAAATGGTCATCCAATCTCTTCAAGTTTTTATACATGAGAAGAATACTAGGATACCCTAGGCAAATGCCCCCTAAGTATGAAAAATGGTTGCCTAAATTCAATGGTAATGATGTAGCCATTTTCGAGGATCATATGAGTAATTTCTAGGCCTTCTTTTAGCTTCATCCCATCAGTGATGATGCTAAGAATTTAGCTATGAAATTGTTCTCTGTTACCCTCCATGATAGCGCTAGGCGATGGTACAATGGTCTCCTCGATGCTATTATTAAAACCATGGATAAATTGGAGGAAATATTCCTCAAATGATGGAGTGTCAAGGAAGACCCCAACATGTTGTTGATAAGACTGAATAACCTCACAAAACAAAAGAATGAAATTGTTAGAGAATTTCATGATAAATTTGAAAATTTAATGCAAAATATCCCAATGAGCCATCATCCTTTAGATAGTGTCCTTCTACTTCTTTACACCAAATACTTTACAAGACAACTAGGGTATCTCCTCAGAGATAAAGCCCCTAAAACAATCCAATAATCCCAAGAGGTAGATGCAAGGATTGAAGACAACCTATCATCTTCTAGAGTCGAGACTTTCTCTGCCCCAAGAGTCAAAGTGGATTTTAAGCCTAAGATAGTCCATAATGTTGAACCTACCTCATATATTAGTGCTAGCTTGGAAAAGATACAATTGACTGTAGATGGCATGGTAAAAACCCAAGAACTAATGATGAATAGGATTCTCAACCTGCAAAGAGCTCAACAATAAGCTCCTAGGGTTCCTTACAAAGGGTAATTCTAGAAAGGGAATCAAGTTTTTAGATCAAATAATTATCAATAGGTTCCTAATACTTTATCCCCCACAAACATAGTATATGAAACCCCTTGGTGCTTACAGTGTAGAGACTCACATTGGGAGCATGAGTGTCCTCTCAATAATGGTGAACATGACCAAGTGAACGTTGTTAATAATATCTTTGAAGGTCCTCAATATTGCCTTAATGTCACAATTGAAGAACATCAAGAAGGAATAAAGGAAGCAACCAGGAAGGCTAGGATGGAGGTGATAAATAACCTCGATCAAGAGTTGAGAGAAAATTTGAAGAAGCGAGAATTCCAAGTGTACACTAGGCAAAAAAGAATGAACCAACCTCTCTCTACTCGGCCTGTAATTTCAAAAACAAGACCCCCACCTATGAACATACTTCTTCTTAAAAATCCTCCCAAAACTAATAAGGTGGATTTGAACTTTGATTTTGAAGGTGCATTGGAAAAAATGGACGTGGCCATTCCATTAAGGGAAGTCATCAAGGTCCCATCTATAAAAGAAAGGTTTGATTTTTTTTTCAAAACTTCAGATGAGACATTGGACCCTCCTATCATGTTAAAATAAGATCACTTTAGGGTTCAATATGATGGACACCCACCTTTCTTCATGACCTTGTTGATTAATAACAAATTCCTTAACAATTGTATGCTTGACTCAGGGGAAGGTGCTAACATGATGTCTTTGAAGGTCATGGAAAAATTAGGCCTGAAATCCACATAGTCTTACACGAATGTGTGTGGCTTTGTATCTAGGGCCATACCTTGTCATGGGGTAGTTGAGAATGTTGAAGTATGCCTTGGAAGATACCCCGAGAGAGTGATCCACATGGATATTGTGGTAGTGGATGTCCCGGATGTATGGGGAATGTTGTTGTCTAGAACGTTTGTTGCATTGTTGGGAGGCACCTTAGAGATGGATCTAACTTACATTAACGTGCCTATGAATGATGGAACAATAATTTGCGTCCCAAATGTGTTTATGCCCAAGGTCCATGTGCAGTAAATTGATGATGTGTTAGAAATCACGAAACACGTGATCCAATCAATGAAATTCTTCCTGTATTTTCCCCTGATGATTTTCCTTTTGCTTCAAAGGAAGACTTTGATCAAACACATTTTCCAAATAAGGAAGAATAAAAACAACTCCTAGACAAATACAAGGACAAAGAAGTTGGGACCGTCAAGTTATTAAAGAATAGAGAGGATGACATATTGATCAGACCGACCCAGCATGAAGTCTTCACAGTAGAATCCCACCCTCCTCCCTCAAAAAAATATACTAGAGTTATACAATAAAAAATCAAATTCAATACAAAGTATTACCAAGAGGGAGATACAGTCAGGATGTGGGATACAAAAAAGGGAGAGCCTACTAATGTCAAAGGGAGTGAACAGTTTTGGCTTGGACATTTCAGAGTCGGAATGAAGTCAGTCAATGATGCCTACTATCTATCCATGTTGTAAGGAAGAAGACACCCATTACTAGTTAGTGGACACCTCCTCAAACCCCATCAAGGGGAAAAGACTTGACTTCACAGGTAAGTACAGGTAAGTAAGTAGTTATTTCCATTCATTGTATATGCCATCTGCATATCATCCTAGAGTAGTTGTATTTCCATTTGTATTTATGATTGCTTACTTGTATTTCATTTTATTATATATGAGCCATGGGTGATATCACCACCCCCAAGAGATTACTATTCATTTTTTGTTGATATCTAGCATGTCACAAGTCATGCCAGAGATGTTGAGGTTCTCATGCGCTCTACGATGAGCACGTGTCCCCAAGTTGGAGCGATATGTTATCCCCTATCCTAGGGATAACTAAGAAGATTATGTCTTGAGTCCCACGGGTCCTAGACATGGAGTACCGAGAGCCATATGACTTGAGCTTGGCCCTGGAGGGCCCATATTTTCTTCAATGCCTCCCATCTATCAACATCAGCAGCATCCATCCCATCGACCTAGTTCTGAAGTAGCGGTGGGTCCTACTCCATGAGGTAATGAGTCTGGGTATCATGGTATGTGTCACTCTGATTCTCAAATAATTTGAATATGTGCATTGAATTCCATTTTGTTTCATGACGTTTGCTTGGAAATTATGCTCTTTAACTTGTCCATACCTAGGGGGGATGAAAACATTCCCCAGTAAGTTGGTTCTCTTAGGGATGAGTTTCCACTGGGTGGGTCTATGAAAGGTAAGCATCCATTCCTTCCATACTTACCACTTTTCATCATTGTCCCTCTCATATATCCCCAACATTGGTTCGGGCATTGGGTTTGCCAAGCT